>PVKM010002044.1:0-69119 GCA_004027735.1 Carollia perspicillata | reverse complement strand
TTAAAGGGACTTATCTAAGAAAAAGAAGATAAAAATATGAACAGTAAAAGGACAGCAAATTCACAGTTATTAACATCCACACCTAAAACAAAAGAAGACTAAGCGGTCACCTAAAACAGGAGCAAAGCCACAGAAATGGAGGTCACGTAGAAGGTTAGCAACAGGGGAGTGGGAGGAGAGGGTGGGGAGAAGGTACAGAGAATAAGTAGCATAGACGGTAGGGAGAAAATAGGGAGAGGGCAAGAGTAGTGTGGGAAATGTAGAAGTTAAAGAACTTATGATACATGGACATGAACTAAAGAGGGGAAATGTGGGTGGGAGGGGGTGTGCAGGGTGGAGGGGAATGAAGGGGGGAAATGGGACAACTGTAATGGCATAATCAAAAAAATATATTTAAAAAAATGTTTCTCTCTCTGTCCACCACCCCCACCTGTCTCCATCTCTCTCTCTTTCTCCAAAAAGTTGATTTAAAAAAACTGCCTAACAAGTTCTACTTCCTTTTTCAAAAGATTTTACTTATTTTATTTATTTATTTTTAGAGAGAGGAGAAGGGAGGGAGAGAGAGGGAAAGAAACGTCTATGTGAGAGAGAATCATCCATTGGTTGCCTCTTGTGTGCGCAACCTAGTGGGGACCAAACCCACAACTTAGACGTGTCCTGACCCAAAATCAAACCACAGCCTTTCACTTTGTGGGCCAGGCCCAACCAACTGGGCCACACCAGTCATGGCTCCACTTCCTTTTTAACATTTAAGTTAAATTGAAGGTGAGTCAAAAATTGGAAATAGTTACTAAACCTTAGCTGAGTAGAAGTAGTTGCCTTTCAATTTACCTCAGTATTCTCCGCATTAAATATTTCTCATTTTCTCTAAAATGCCCTTTACCTCTATAAACAACAGATAGCACAGGTGTGTATGCTGGGCAGTAGCAGCTACATCTGATCTTATTCCATGTCCTAGAATCAAAAATGCTTCATTTCACCAAATTCCATCACTTCCCTTTTCTTAACCTTAGACTTCTCCAGATGCCTCATTTATGAAATATTTACTGAGATAACATTAAAATGATGAAGCAACACTATGGAAATGAAAGTTCAGTATCTATAGTCAAATAATTCTTTATCAAAAGACTCACCCCATCCAACCAAGAATCACAAACTCCTAGTTTGAAATTTATGTGAAATACATTAACAGTTTATAGTTATTCAAAGAGTATACTAAGGAAATGACAGCTTTGATCATGGATTTCCTGGTAAATGGACAATCTGGGTCAAAATACCTTGTTCATATAGGACTCCAGATTTTAACCCAAATTTGTAATATCTGTATCAGCAAAGCAGTGCTTGTATGAGCTTAGCCTGAACATGAAAATATTGTTTGATATAAAATAAAGTGTTTCTGTACAATTTCTTTAACTGAATTTTTTCTGTACTGAAAAGCTCTTAAGGTATTTTTCTTTCAAATGTCTCTAATAAATAAGAATGTATGGAAGCAGTCTGTCAACAGCTGTTTCATTATCCACAGCTACAAACTTCTGTGAGAATGAAAAGACAATAAACCCTCGCCCTTCAGGGATTTACAGTCTGGTTAGGAACCCCCAGCTGACACGCAGAGTAATAAAGTGGAGATCGTGTGCTGGTACATCTCAGGGCAGTAGGTCAGAGATGGGTCTGACTGGGGATGGCTACAGTGGAAAATGCACTTCAGAAGACAGAGCGGCACAGAGAGACTACATTGTATGATAGTAAGAAATTTCACTTTTGGAAAATAACATTGTTTATAATTTTTATGATAGAAAACTAAAGTGAGGATCTGTTGCCTTGGACTATACATATAATTGTTCTGATGATCATATGAATCTGCCATTCAAAACATGTAATATATTAAAAGCTTTTTAAAGGTATTGGTTGTCTATAAATGTAAGGTAGATTTAGTATAATAACAACTACTATTTATTGAGCACTTATATTTCTAGATATTATGTTAAGTAATTTATGAACATTATTTGACTTAATTCTCACTATATTACTGTGATGTAAATGTAATTAGTCCCATTTTATAGGTCAAGACATAGGCACAGCAAAGTTAGGTAACTTGCCCAAGGTCACATAGCCAAGTGAGTGCTGGGGCTGGGATTTGAATCCAGAACTGATGAGTTAGTGATCCTGGCCCTTCTTCAGTACTACACAGCTTCCAGGGATCACACTGCTTATTGAAGGCAGATTTTTACTAGTATGTGCTGTATCTAAAAGTTAAGTTGCTCATTTGACTAATTGACAAAGACCCTAAATATAACCCATTAAAATCACCACGGTAGAGAACTCTTCCAAGGACTGCTCATATAAAGTGGCCCCAGTCATTTTCCTTTGTATTTTTTCTTAAATTTTTTAATTTACTGATTTGAGAGAGAGAGTGCGCTTTGTTGTTACATGTGTTTATACATTCATTGGTTGCTTCTCATTCATTGGTTGCTTCTCATATGTGTCCTGACTGGGGATTGAATTCACAGCCTTAGTGCATCGGGACAATAACTCCAACTGACCTACCTGGCCAGGGCCGCCCTGGTCATTTTCATCTAAAAAATTTGGAGCAGACAATATAGTAAATGATCATTATTCTTGATTGGGTTTGGAAACAATCCAGGAAGTAGCTCGGGAAGGATCTTGAAAATTTGTAAAGCACCTATTTAATTTGTTTGTTACAATGAAGTTTCGTTTGGCTGGAAGTTGGCTTTTTATTATGTGAATTGCTACCATCAGTTCCATAAATTTAGCATTTTGCAGAACACTTCAGAAAATCAAAAGCTCTTTGGATTACATATTGCACATTGAAATTTAAAGTATAAGGCATTTTGTATCAGCAAATACATATTTTACACAGCCTTGGAAATAAAGTTCAGAGACAATATTGTTGTGCAAGACATAAACACCAGGATTGGGTTTGGAATATGTTCAGCATCCTCTGTTCCACAAGATTGAACTCTTTGGGGATTAGGTTTATGTCTTTTGGTGGGGGTGCTTTTCTCCAGTACCAAAATATTGAATGCCATGCATTCATAAGACTTGTTCTTGATGCATTGAATTATATATAATAATAAGCATAGATGTCAATGTTAGGAAAAGGCTTCTGTGAACTACCCAAGTGCCCTTAGGAAAATGTATAAAAGTTTACTACTTTGTCCATCAGGGAACCAACCACAAAGGAATAAGCAAGGTTGTGTCCCGGGCTTTCATAGTCTATTCAAAGTTGCTTTAATGTAGGACAGGTATTCATTCATTCATTTCTTGGTTCATTCATTTTTTTTGTTCATTAAATAAAAGGCAGTGAATTAAATGTTAACAAATGTGTTAAGTAAAAATTAATATATAAAAAACTAAAACTAGTATTAGTCATCACAGTATTCTTTCCTAACAGCAAACTGATTATAGTTTAACCTTCTGGTTGCAGTTCTCACTTCTTTAAATGAGAACTATATGGCTAGAGATTTTGAGAGGGTGAACATTTCATCCAGTGTAATAATGACAAAAAATCATCCAGTAAACTGTTTTCCCAGTGAAATAATAATTTGGTATGATTATAATGTGACAGATTAAGAAAAAATGCTGACTTTAGCTTTTAGCTGTGCAGATACAAGTACCTGTTTTTAAAAAATCAGTAATCCATGGTTTTTGCACCCAAATTATTTTCTGAATGAGTGTCAGATGAGTGTACAACCCTCTACATCCTGGTCAGGAAGTGGTTCATGTCTTCGCTCTAGTCTTTGTCATGCGAGTCTGTGCCCAGCTTGCAGGATGCCATTGCTAGACTCACTTGGTGCTTTTCCCCAGGTGATGACCTCACTGTTTATGGGGTCGTAATGCAACGGTGGAAGCCCTTTCAGCAAGATGTGCGCTGCGAAGTGGAGATAGTCCTGAAAGCCAACTATGTGCAAGTAAATAATGAGCAGTCTGCAGGGATCATCCTGGATGAGGAGGTCCGAAAGGAATTTGAAGATTTTTGGGAACACTACAAGAGTGATCCCTTTGCAGGTGTGTGATTAAGGGCATAAAGCTGATAATTATCAGTGGCATTTCATTCAGTAGTTAAACATGTTCTCTGTGATTGGGGCGCAGCCTTACATGTTCCATAACTCAGTGACTGAGGTCATAGGACAGTGGTGTCGGTCAGTGCCTCTAGCCACTGTCTCCCCTGAAGCCCTCTTCTGGCACAGCCCTTTCTATTTAGAGATCTGGAAGACCGAGGCCAAATTTCACGAGATTTCTCTTTTATGTCAGTATTTTAATATCTTGAGCTACACCAAAATAGTTTCAGAATTTTCTGCCTTCTTTACCAGTTAAATATGCAGTTCCTCCTTTAATAGGCAAAATTCATCTTATTATGACACCTCATCCTATTAAAGTTAAAGCCATTCTTTCTTTTCAGATGTCCTTTAAATTATATGGGCATCTTCACACTATTCTGAAGATTTAAAAATAAAGGATAAGTAGAAAAGAGATGATGAGGGATGGAGAGATGCAAAAAAAAAAAAGCTTTGTTTTTGCCGCAAAAAGTTTTTGTGACACTAAGCTCTTTCCACCATCTTTCCACGCTGTCTTAATGGTGCACACAAACGTCCTGCCTGATGCTCTCAAGAGGGTCCACAATGCCCCAAACAGAGGCTAATGCCAGGTTCTTAATTAGGCGGTGCTCCTGCACTGTCCATTGCCTAACTGTAATGATGAAGCATGGTGGCAGTGGCAAGTTTGAAATTATTGATGATCACAGAGCTGGAAAAATTGTTGTGAACTTCACGGACAGGTTAACCAAGTGTCACTTAATCAGCCCCAGATTTGATGTGCAACTCAGAGATCTAGAACAATGGCAGAACAACCTGCTTCCATCCCATCAGTTTGGTTTCATTGTGCTGGCAACCTCAGCAGGCATCGTGGGCCATGAAGAAGAGATATGAAAATACACAGGAGGGGAAATCCTGAGATTCTTTTTCTAGGGATATAATATATATGTGCAGATAAAATGCCTCAATTGAGAAGAATAAAGTATATGTGTGTGTTGTGGGTAGAGTGGATGAAGGTGAGGATCTGTATCTGACCAGGTAGGTAGCTTCGTTTTGCTAGTCTAAAGCCAGGGATTGCTTGACTGCTCAGCTCTTGGAGATTGAGCTGCTTCATTAAGAACTGATACTGTGGGTGTTGACGGATTTACAGTGACTTCGGGATTGCATGACCCTGGTGCTTAGATACTGAATAGAAACCCAAACACAGGGATCGAAGTCCGTAGGGCCATCAGCCCACTCTGGAGTGACTCATTATCTTAGATCTAAGAAGTTCTCTTCTTAGGGGTAGCTGAGGGCCATAGCCACACAATTGATGCGGTCTAGAACCAGACATTTGGGAGGGAGGGAAGGATGGGAGCTAGTATCCATTTAACACATTTTCTTCCATGATATAGCCATGGGAACTTCTATAGTCACAATCCAAGGAATCAAGTTTTTCAACTTTAGACAACAAATTAGGGGAATGGCCCTTCCCCTTTACAATTCTCTGGTACTTTAGATGTGCCTTTGTACTATATTCTTCGTGTTGACTACAGGGTAAGGAAGTCTTAAGTTCAGAAATAAGCACAGGTAATGTGGGTAATGTATAATAGTTAACAGTTAAGTACATACCTGCTGCTGTGTGCCAGGTATTGTTTGTTCTTTGAGCTGTACACATACTAACTCCTTTGATCCTCAGTAATTCTATGTGATACTATTATTGTCTCCATTTTTCAGCTAAGGAAATGGAGGCATAGAGGTTAAGAAACTTGCCCAAGGCCAGACAGCTAGTAAGTAGTAGTACCAGGATTTGAATCCAGGCTTCTGACACGAGAGACACTGAATCCACCTTTACTCAGCAAAGCTGGCTCCTTGGTTTAGTTTTGGCCTGGATGTCTCCCCAATAGCCAGTTGCTTTTGGGGGCTCTTCCTTCTTTATTTGTATATGTAATCTCCTGATTCTGGTTAGAATTTATCTGCCTGCTGCCAGGTCTTATCATCTGCTTAGATCCCAGGACTTCATCTTTTCTCCTCTGGGCTTTTCTACCTCAGGAATTAATGAGTTAATGAACTTGCTTCCAGGGTTTACTTAATTCTTTTTGGTTCCCCTCTTTCTTCACCATTTCTGCCAGCCCAGGTCATAACACTGTAGCTAACACCACTGAGTTAATTTTGATTCATTACAAAAAGTAGACTTTGTGCATTGGGCCATACATAGTAGAGGAAGGCCCTTTCCCTTCTTTGATGGTTTGTTTTACAGGAAAGCTTCTAGAACTGGAATCATCAGCTAAAGGAGTACTTGTACGATTATTTTCCTCCTCAAAACAGCTATCACTAAACATGAGTACAAAGTGACATGAGTATAAAAGTCCTGAAACATGCAAATTAGTTACCAGCATGCAGACATTAACACTGGTAACATGAACACGGACACAGAACTATCACAGTAGTGAATTCCCTGTAAATTAAGAGAGGCTCAGGAAAGGCTTGTTAGAATCTCATAGGTTCCTCTGTTGGTTGATTAGGCCGGTAACCAAATAAAATACCAGCTTTATTCATGGATGGGATAGGTGGAGTCTCAGACTGAAAAACTGGTATTCTCGTATTTAAAGCACATGATCCGAGGAATCTAATACCTCCAGCTTTGATTGCTAGAATTGAAATGTATGATGATCTTAGTATCCTGATACCCCAGTAACTTATTCTTACTAAAACAGAATTTACAAAACTGCTTAGAGCAGGGATGTCAAACTCATTTTCACCGAAGGCCACATCAGCCTCTCAGTTGCCTTCAAAGGGCCGAACGTAACATTAGGACTGTATAAATGTAACTACTCTTTAACAGTTAAAGGAGAGCGTGGGGCTGCTGCCCGGTAGAAACAAGATGCCTGGCTGGATAAAACAGGGTGGAGGGAGGTATTCAGCCTGAGGGCCTTGTGTTTGCCAGCTGTGGCTTAGAGCAATGTGCTGAACTGTCTCACAGGGTGGATTGATTTTACTGCTTCCCTTACACCTCTGGAGAAGCTCCACGTATCTGTACTTAAAGGTTATTGGCTCCCACAATCCAACTCACTGTTCTAAGATCAAACACTTTCTTTTTATTTATACAGTGGAGTAATTTTACTGAAATTACTGTACAGAAAATGCAGCCAGTATTATTTTTTAAGGAATAATGTTAGCCTGATGAAGGAGAAAAGGAGATTCTTTTCTGTCCCCTCTAAAGTGTGATAAATTTATAGAAACTTAAAGTAGGTAGCACCAGGAATAAAGCAGACTCTTCTTGTGGCATCAATAAGAAGAACTAAGTTATTCACTCCTTTTAGTCATTTGGAAATGGTCCTCTTAATCATTTCAGATGATGGAGTGTTATAGGAAGATAGAATAGGAAGGAAATTTTTGTTATGATTTCTTGAAAATTGTTGGTGTAACTTGTAATCCTCCTGGCTTTCCTAGGAAGGAATGAAATACTGGCCAGCTTATGCCCTCAGGTTTTCGGGATGTACCTGGTAAAGCTGGCTGTGGCCATGGTGCTGGCTGGTGGGATTCAAAGGACTGATGCCACAGGAACACGAGTCAGAGGTCAGTACCTACTTAACATTTCTGAGAAATAGTAACATATAAGGAGAAAAGCTAGAATGTTCTTTTCCTAAATAAAAATAGCTTTTTGAGCTTCATTTTCCAAATGTAATCTCTTAGAACGAACAGTTGTCTGGTTGTCTAATAGTACTTAGCCCAGCATCTGTATATCGGGAGCTACTTTCTAGAATTCCAAAGGCTAAAAGAAGTCCTGCGTTTTTCGATTATATGTAGTTTTGCTCTGCCCTCTCAGGGTGCCATAAAGTGAAATCTTTACATTTCTATTATTGTCTGTGTTTTTCACTAGATTCACAGTCTCTCTTAAAGAGGAAAAGATTAAAAATAGCCCTTTTTAATGGCTCCAAGGCAGCGTCTCTCCATGTGTAACTGTCATTGTGTTTCTCTAAGACTGCTGCTCTCAGTCACCTGCCTGCTGATTCCCCTTCTGCTGGTGGATTGCAAATGTGCCATCTGCCATGTGGTGCTGCTGTAGTTCATGCATTGAGGCAAAGATTACTCTAAGTATGCAATTATATCCAAATGGCAGAAAGCTCTTTTGCAGCTAACACCCTTAAGTGACCTGAATCTGACATAAAGGTTTATTATGGTCTTCGTGTAGGCCATAGGAGAGCCATAATAGCCATAATAACCTAAACCAAAAAAATACAAGTACATTCTTGTCAGTCATGCTGTTAGTAGGTACTTTAAAACCATGCAGTACAGTGTAGAATAGTGTCATTAGGTTTATGTGTGTGGTGTTTTGATCAGCTACTGTTTGCAAGGCGGTCTGCTTACTGCTGCACCTAAATAGGAGTTCCCTATTAATACACTTAGAAAATACTCAAATATTACTGAAGAAATTTGATCAGTGAGGTAATACACACCACTATATATTCATGTTCATTCATGTTCCATTTGAAAAATAAGAGTACTTTTAAGATAGATATTTCATTAAACTAAAATTTTCATAAAATGAAAAGGTTTTCACTTAACTGTTGGAATCATAATTGATGTGATAGTGCCCTGGCTAGTGTGGCTCTGTGAATTGAGCACCAGACTGCAAAGCAAAGGGTCACTAATTTGATTCCCAGTCAGGGCACATGCCTGGTTGGCGGGCCAGGTCCCCGGTGCGGGGTGCTCAGGTGGCAGCCACACATTGATGTTTCTTTCTCTTCCTCTCTTTCTCCCTCCCTTCCCCTCTCTAAAAAATAAATAAAGTCTTTAAAAAAATAAAAATAAGTGATGTGATAGTTATAAAGCACTTATAAAGTCCTGCTTTTAAAAAAGTGCTTAAATAAGAATAAAGTCAGAAAATTTATAAATTTTTTAAAAATGTGAAACATAGGCCTGAATTTCTAGAAATAGCACAAAGTCTATTAAAAGAGTTGACTTTAAATGTTGCGTTCAAAAACTATTTACGGTTGTTATTTATGAGGATGGTTAAATTTTCTAAAGATTTAACTAAAGATATTTTAGTTAAATCTTTCCTCAGATGGCCTAAGTATATAGCAGAAACACTATATAAAATACAAATGGACCATTTTTCTTTTTTGATTAATTACACTTGTTTATGGGTCTTTTCTTAGAAATTTAAAATTTCACATTATTTGCTCTGTCCTAGGTGAATCTCATCTTTTATTGGTCGGGGACCCTGGCACAGGGAAATCTCAATTCCTCAAATACGCAGCAAAGATTACACCAAGATCTGTGCTTACCACAGGAATTGGATCTACGAGTGCAGGTATTTTACATGACAATTTTATTTAATGTCACTACAAAAGCTAACACAATGTGTTTTCTTTCCTTTTTTAATTTCTTGATTGTCGAGATAGAGAAAGGGAGAGGTAGAGAAAGAGAACCATCAGTTTGCTGTGTTTATTTATGCATTCACTGCTTGCTCCTGTATATGCTCTGACTGGAGATCAAATCCAAAACCATGGCACATCGGGACGATGGCAAAGTACCTACAATGCCATAAATTTCAAGCTAATTTTTGAGAGTTACTGCCAAAAATTAAGGAAACATATAGCATGTCTTTTTTAGCACTAAGAAAATATTTTATAAGTTCCACCATCACTTATTTTACGAAAACTTGTTCCATATATCTTTTTGCATCTTAGTTTTGAATGATCCTGTTCAGTTTCCTCATTTTCTAGTGTTTACCTTCATACATACTTATGCAGGAAGATGTATTCCCTGGCATTTTTTAAAGATACAGTAAACAGAATGTTGAAATAAATTATATGGGAGGGAAACAAGTCTTACTTTACATAGGTAGATGACGTCAAGCTGAGGGCATTTCCATGCTCATAGACCGCACAGGCAACGGTAACTCCTATGGAAAATTCTTAGCTAGAAAATGTCTTAGTATGTGCAGTGTATTTTCATCATTGCAGTGTGAAGCTTTATTCATACATTGTGATGATTCTTCAACAAATACATTCAAAAGCTTTTGCAGATAGAATTTCAAGATTTGATGACAAAGTGACTTTAAGAAAAAATTACTTTAAAAAACATGTTTTGATGCCATTCTGTATTTTTATGCCACAATCACTAGGGAAGCATTTCTTCTGTTATTCTGTAATAGGCCTTTGATTTCACACATTCTATAAATGTTATTTACTACTTTTCAGGAAAGCCTAACATCCATGGCCTATGCTCAAATTTGAGAAGCTTGTATTTTAAATTTATCAGAAAGCAATAAATATTCCATTAATGGTCCTCCATAACGACAGCTCAGTTCTAAGATGCTCTCAGGTTTTGGAATATAACTGACCAGTACATTAAGGACTGACAAGAATGGATTTGTGACTTGAGAGGCATAGACCAGCTTCAAGATATGGAAGGAAAGTAGGCAAGAATATAAAGAACATTTCACATATATTTTAAAATTCTTATGTCTCAGTGTTCTAGAGCTGTACAAAATGATAGCAACAAACAATAAGGTGACCCCCAAGTAGTTAGTTATGTGGAATGTTTCCTAAATTAATTATATGGAGTGTCAAGAAATGAGTCTAAGTTATCTTGTGAGCTACTAGTAATTCCAGAGTATTTGGACAGTTTTGGAGTGAATGGCCACTGATTCACTGTATTAGCACTTTTCCCTTTTCTAAATGCCAAGATCATAATCCAAATATGAGAAAAAAAGACAGCGGGAACATAAGTTATTTTAGAACTATAAAAACGTTATTGCTACTTATATCTACTAAAAAAGCCAGATTACCCCTTCTTTAAACTGTGTATCACAACTCATTCGAGAGTCATAAGAGTCAATTCAGTGAGTCAAAATCAGCACTTTCAAGATGAAATCAATAAGATACCAGAATTACTGCAAATAGTAAAGGTGCACTATAAGGGAGCATTTTCATGAACTCTTAATATAAACATATACTTGTGTTACGGAGTTATAATTTTAAAATACTTTCACCACGGGTTACAGTGAAGTTTTGAAAACTGCTGCCATAGACTTCTTTGTAAAATTAGAAACCCCAGATTTTAAAACCAGAGGGTATGACCACATGGAAACCTAAGATTACATAAGGTTATAAATGAACAAATGCATGTGTGCTCCTCAGACTTTCTGAATGCTTTCTCAGCTAAGATAATATTCTCATCTCCCCCGACCCCCTCTCCCATCTCCTGCATGGCATAAGTCATTTGTTCATTTTATATTCCCCAGACACAGCTATTTACTATGATCAAAAGGGGGAAAAACAGTTCTAAACCTTCTTGCTGTAATTCAGTTGTATCTGTAAATGAGGCCAAATGGGGAAAATAACTAGTTTCTTTGTTCCTCATTTTGAATTCTAAACTTCCTATTTAAATTTTAAATATTAAAATGGCTTTATAGAACATACCATTTTTTACTGAGAAATAATAGTTTTGAAGTCTCAGGCTTTTGTGAAAATTGGTTGTCCATTTACAGTGAATACCTAACACTCGGTTGTGAATAAAAACCAGTAGAATCTACCAGAAGAAAAACTCAGCAGTGAAATGCTTTACTGGTAATCTGGTTTATATATGCTTTATTTCTAACAAGCACATATCTTGTTCCTGTTATATTAATCACTGAGCTCTTTGTTGAAAAGTATTACTTTATTTTTAATATTTTAACATTTTCTTTTAATTGCAATTAGACAAAAAAGAAAATTTTCTTTATAGTTTTAACAGTAGGATGTATTTTATTTTTAAAGTCTGTGAATTAGTGGACAGTATTTTAATAATCTGGTGTATTAAATTTCAAAGTTTAACATTTAGCAAAATTTTGCTTCACAAATTCACTCTTTTAGAATGACAGGAAATATGTACAACTTAGATTCCATAGTCAGACAAATGCCCTTTTCCCTTCCTCAAAATGAAAGTTTTAAAAAGTGTAGTATAGTATAAAAGTTTTAGATATGAAGGCACTGCATAACTCTGCATCATATGGCTGATGTCTTACTTAGCAGCCAGAGTCATGAGAATATTCTACACTTAATTTAATGGAGCATAAGAAACTTTCTGAGGAAGGACCTAGCTCTTATCAAAGTAAAAGAACCTTTTGGCCCATTTAGTTAATGAATTCCTTTCCAAGACTGCTTTTAGAAAACTTATCTGGAAAAGCTATCTAGAATATGTCAACTACAAAAATGCCTAATCTTATTCTGCATGAGTCTCAGGGGATATGGAGAAGAGCACTACATGTGTGAAAATATATATATTTCCAAAATAGTAACTTATCTGTTATGATAAAGCTTATATACCTACCCACATCCACTGTTTTTGTATCAATGCTGCCAACAGATGAACTATGAAAAAAATTGTAAAGAGTTAGGTTTATAGTATTATCATAAAGCTAATGAACTGACCTAAGTCATAATACACCCCTGTTCTTAAACCGAGGGAGTTTGTATCTGCTTTTTACATGTTGACTCTTTGGGCGATGATGACATGTATGGTTCAGTAAGTGTTCTTATGTCCTAAACTCGTACAAAAACAAAGACCATAGCCAAAAGACTTTAAAAGATTTAGCCACATTTGTTATTACCTTAGAAACAAAACTGAATGCTCTCTAACATTATGTGAACTATAATAGTAGCCATATGAGGCTTCAAGATGGCCTGGAAAATCAGATCCTAAAATTCTTAGTAGCATATAGTTGCATTTTTAGTCTTAAAGAAATTCTAGAGGATATGCCAAAAAAAAGGAAATTCACTTCTTAATTAAACCAAACTAAGTTATTACAAGAAGAAACATTTTAGTTGAAGTGTACTTTGTTCTTTTGAAGGCCAGTAAACTTAGTGGTCAAAAGATTATTGTCCAGGAGGCTAAGACATGTTTACAGTCTGGTCTAATAATTCATATTTCTTTATAAGGGCTTTAATTACATATATAGAAGAAGAAAATAATATATGTTTTAATCAGATTAATTTCAGAACAAATAAAATAACACATTAGAGAAAAAAATTACTTAAAAATAGTTGTATTTATATTCCACAATTTGCTCAAATACTGGTTTTCTTATAAACTTTCTACAGGATGTTTTTAAAACAAATTCTTCACATTGTGTCTTAGTGACTATGAATTACGGAATTTCAGGGAAATAGTTCTGTGTGTTTTTATAGCTTAATTTGTACTAAAGGGATGGCAGGCGGTCACATGCAGTCCATGTGGGATTCTAACATAACATTTAGTGAGTTTTCTGACGTGGACCATCCCTTTGATGCTGAAGGTAATGCATCTGTTGAAAGAAGCGACTGTAGATTTGGATTACTGCTCTCTGCATCTTCCAGTTTTTCTGTGTTATCTTCCCAATTAATGTGGAATCTTGTGACTCTGGGATTAGATGCCAAAATGTTCCTTTGAAGCTATAGGGAGAAGGAAATATATCAATGGTAAACACTAAGGAAGTTAGATCACCATGTACAAACAGAAGCTTAATAAAATGGTTCTTTACATTAATACTGCAAAAGGGCTAAATTCATATACATACAAAGGCATAATATGTCAAAGCATCTAAAATATAACTTATAAACAAGGATGAGGGCTGCAGCAAAGAAATTATGTTAGCCTAATAGAAATAAGATATGGAGAATTTGAGGGAATTAATCCAGATCTTTTATAACAAAATATCTAAATCCTCAATACTCCGGTTCTATGAAAGGGAGAAAATCTCTTCTTTTTGGAAGGTGAATGTTTCAGAGGATACTTTAACAAACTAACATGCTTTTTAGATAGATGTGGTGTCTCTTAAGTAATATTTTCAAGGAAAATGAAAAATTCCCCTAAATATAATCTCTTGTTAGTGGTCTCCTACCTCTTAATTATTATGGCTCATTCTTAAGAACAGTATTGTAGCCTTTTCTCTGTTTTCTATACAAGATGCCCTACAGGCAACTAATAAATTAGATCAATGGAAGGTCCCTACACCACCATAAAAACACCCTAGCCTTACTCCTTTCCCCCCACGTAAGTTTTGTTATATAATCTGGCAGCTAGTGTTGTGTTCAACCTCAAAAATCACCGGTTACTAAACTGTTAGTTCCCAATGGAAATCAAAGTACTAATTACTTTCGAAAACACTGAATTATAGATTTCAGGTTCTCCCTTGGAAGCTAAGCTGTTTTCCATCACCAGAAATACTTAAGACCTTTAGTTTAACCTTTAAGGACAGCCCATAAAACAAGGCATATAGGTTTTCTGAGAAAACAGCACTCACATGAAAAACAAACACAAACCCCCCCCCACACACACACAAACACATGCAATTTTGGGAAGAGTTACAGACAAAAATATTATTGAATAATCAGTACAACAAACATGAATTTGAATGTGCTAAAAACTGAAATGAGCAGAATCATGATGGATGGGAAATGCCATAAAGACAGACATAAACAAAGGTCTGTTTCTTCCAGGAGGCACTTTCCATTTCCTATACTGTCAGACTCAACATGCCTGACCAACAGTAATCATTAATACTTATGACTCATCTGGACAGAGGGTTGGAGTTCATCCATGGTAATGGAACCATGATTATTAGTTTGCCTAGCTGGTACATGGACCTCAAATTTACTGTGTGTCACAGCCATTTTCATGGTGTACTATGAAATGGCAATTGCTTAAAAAACTACATAGTAAAAATATTAGAAAGGAATAGTCAGAACATTACCTTAGAAAAGTCTGGTTTTACTGGTGGATTTTCCCTTAATTCTGTCTCGGTATATTCATTATTTACATAATAGCCAACTCTAATAAATTCTTGTCCTCGATAGGTACATGTAATTAGCACAACTGTTACACCTACTGCATCGGCATCTGGAATGAGTCCTGGATTAGGTGCATCAGCCTAGAATAATTTTAAAAGAAAAGAAACATACATCACAAAAGGCTGTTAATTGCAACAAAGACTAGGATCTTGGTTACCTTGAACACCATAAATTAAGGGTACAGCAACAAAAACCTGAAAATTATGGTGGGGAAGGCAAATGCTTATTTTGGGGATTGACTTATAGCCAGAAAATATAGTTCATATTTTTCTCCACAGTATACTTAAGTACCCTGAGTACTTGAAAAGCATCACTACTTTTAGAGTAAAACAGTTCTAGCTACAGGTTGTCATGGATGAGGGTTTATGCAATATTCAATTATAAAACCTTTCATAAAATACAGTAAACAAATCTATAGTCTTATTGATTGTAACTTTTCTCAGTCATAATTTTCAGACCAAAATTAGCTTATCATTTACTCTGTTACCAGTATTAGCTACCTAAGCTCTACGCTATTCCTGTTCCTTCACCAGGTTTTAAAACTTCAAACGATTACTCCCAATTCTAAGTTAAAAATCTGAGGTCTTTAACTTCATTTGTAAGGCTCTTAACAATTTGTCTTCAACCAATATCTCCATTCACACTCCATTAATTTCACACGTCTTACTCTTGTTCTGGAATCGCACTGGTTTCTATATGCAGTGACCTTTCATGCCTCTGCCTTACATATAGTTTCCTTGGCCTAAATTGTCCTTTCCCTAATAGCCTGATAAATTCATCTTTTAAAGTTTGCACCAAATGTATCTTTCCTAGTAAAGCCCTTTCTAATTCAAAAGTTAGAATCAATAGCAGTATTTTTATGCCATCATGATATTCATAAATCCTGCACTAACAGATGTCTAACAATGTAAATATAGTTTACCTTTCGAGCTTGCCTGTCATTCTAAGCTTCATCTTGGGCAGGAGTCCCATCCAGTTCATCTTTATAATCTCATGTCTGGCACAGCTCTGAGCACACAATATATTATCATTTTGAAATTCATTAATAACTCAGTTCCTGCCCTGAAGTGGTTCATGATCTCTTTGAAAAGATATCAAAATAGGGACAGAGAGGGTCTGTCCTGAGAATCCGTCTGCAGAGGTGTTAGGTTACTCACAGGGTACCCAAAGAGTTTCCCTGGAAGTAGGTACAGATGGGAACTAGAGGTAGTTCAGTACTGATATGGAGACTCTGCCCCAGTTTTCCCATCCTCTCAGCAAATTGGTTCTAGGCATGTTTGTGTTTTAAAATTTGTTTGCCAAAGGTTTCAGGTTGAGCAAAATCAAGTAGAAAAACCTGTAAACCTCTCAGATCCTTTAGGGTGGAGAAGTCATAGGCAGAGATCTTTGATTTAAAGCACAAAACAAAATCTGAATTTTAGTACTTTTCTGCTGATAATGGTACATTTTGTAAAATGCATAGGCTGAACATATGATCTAAATCACATGTGCTTCCTCTGTTGCTTTGTGGCAACATATGCGCTGTCACCAAGGTAAAACCAGTGGAAAACCACTAGAAGCAAAGATTCTTGAATAATTTTTTTCTACAGCACTGTAAGCCAAAGCTTAGGAATGTTCTTAACAACATAAACAGAAAATATTTTTTAAGGGTTTGTTTTAAAAATAAGTGATTTATTTACAAGTTTTCATAGTGGCATAAAAATCTCTTGACATGCAGTGGTATATCACTCACTGCATGTCAAATTAAGTTTCTTACCATTGGGATGGCCAAAAAGTTCATTTGTTTTTTTCTTTAACATGGCTCTAATAGTGCTTAGTTGCCTTAACTCCATTTGGAACAATTTTATTAGATTGTATTGTGATAGCTTTCATATCAGCATGCATTTAAAAAAGAAACTTAGCAAAATTGGTGAATTTTTGTGCAGCCATTTTAATATTGAAGATGGAAGAAGATAAGCAACATCTTCATTATGTTTTTCTTATTTCAAGAAAGGCAAAAACTCAACTGAAATGCAAAAAAAAAAGATTATTGAAAAAAAAAATTGTAGAGAAGGTGCTGTGACTGATCAAATGTGTCAAAAGTGATTTGCAGAGTTTTGTGCTGGAGATTTCTTGCTGATGATGCTTCATGGTCAGGTAGACCAGCTGAAGTTGATAGGGATCAAATTGAGACATTAATTGAGAACAGTCAGTGTTATACCATGCAGGAGATAGCTGGCATACTCAAAATATCCAAATCAATAAAGTTATTGGTGAAAATGAAAAAATGTGTCTTTTATTCTATGGAAAAACTAAATGGACATTTGGGCCAACCCAATACATCATGAATAATCATCAGTGAAGTACGGGTTCTCCAGGCTTGTGGATCAAAGCAGATTGCTTCTTCATATAACAAACAATTTCAAGAAGCTGAAAGAATGAAAGCTGAGTTCTAAATACAGAAATAGGGCACTTTTTTTTGTCAGTGATTGTACTTGACTGCTTTAGTCCTCATTTAATCCTCATAACATTCTTATGCGGTAGCATGTCTCCACATTTGATAGGTGACTAAAGGAGGTTAGGGAACCTGTCTAAAGGCGCACATGTCTGATAAGCACTGAAGCGGTATTAGAAGCAGGCCTATAACCGCAGTGATTCCCCCTACACACTCATTCTCTGGTACCCACTCACGTGTTTCACCAAGGTTATGTACTCACACAACCCAGGTTAACATCACTTTGATATATTTGAGGGTTTTTTAATGGTTTAGGTTCAGTAAATTACTTGTCACTTTTTAATAAAAAGCACTGAGGCCTGACTGGTGTGGGTCACTTGGTTGGGCATCATCCTGCAAAGCAAAAGGCTGATTCTAGGTCAAGGCACATGCCTGGGTTGCAGGGTTGGTCCCTGGTTGGGGCACATATGAGAGGAAACCTATCGATGTTTCTCTTCCTCTCTTTCTTTCTCCCTTTCCTTCTCTCTCAAAATAAATAAAATCTTTAAAAAGCACCCAGGCTAGGTAAGAGACCAAAATTCTGAATATTCTATTTAGGAGACGAGAGGGAATGACAGCAGCTCTAAAGATACCATAGGTTTGAGTAAGTCTTGGCCCATATGTCATGAGATTATCTGAGCAACATTATTCACTTAAATTGGTCCCATCTGTGAAGTGAGAAAATGGAGAATCAGGGATGGGACGAGTTAATTTTCTCTCCGGATGAAGTCTCTTCTGTGGACTCCACTGAACTGATGGGACTCTGCTGGAGAAACACTTGCAACAAAATTAACAGTTTTTAAAAAACCTGTGGCTAGTTACTATTTGGAGTATTATAAATATCTCCCTCTAATAAGCATGGATTATTCGAAAGTGACTGAATAGTTTTACACAACAATTTAAAATGGATTCAAAGAAGTAACTTTTGAACACAGAAGGCAATGAAGTATTGCCACAGACCCAAGTACTGCCAGCAGTACCTGAGAATATAATTTACATTAGAATTTGCCCTCACACATAGTAAACAGTAGTAATCCTTTACAAGTATGGAAATAGGACACTTTTTTTGGTCAGTGATTGTACTTGACTGCTTTAGTCCTCATTTAATCCTCATAACATTCTTATGCGGTAGCATGTCTCCACATTTGATAGGTGACTAAAGGAGGTTAGGGGACCTGTCTAAAGTCACACGTGTCTGATAAGCCTTTACAAAATGTGTAGATTAGATTCTTTTGTAAACTAGACTTCAGTTCTAATGACCCAAGATCAGAGTAGATCTCTAACATATCTGCTAACCTATATTACTTACTGATTATGCTAAAATAAAGGGGTTTTTTTATGTCACCATCACTTCTAGTAGTTGAAACCATAAAGTGAAGCTGCATATATATAACTATACCAATCAGTAGAATACATTTTGAATCCCTGTTTTGGACTGCTGGACAGCTACCTCCTTGAAAATCTTGATACCAAGGGACTATTCAGAGAAAAAGCCCAAAATTAACGATCTCATGTGCCATGACACAGTATAAGGTTTACTGCATGCTGTGCAATCCCTGAAATAAACGTCACATTAACATGTCTCAGCACACAAAATCAAGAGGCAGCCTTCCTTTATAACACAGAGACTTCCTAAAACATGAGAGAAGCTGATAAAAAGTGAATGCAGCAGCAGAAGAGTGATTAACCCAAAGGAAAGGGATAAGAACCATGTGAGACAGTCCGTTAAGCAACATACATATTGACCAAGAATAACCTTACCTGAAATACAAACATATGCCTTCCTGCAGGAACAGGGCCCACTAAAACAGAGTCTAAAACTTGATCGTATTCTTCACTTTCTGCAGAGCCCACATAGATAATTTTCCATTCCAAGTCTAGGGTTAAAAAGCAAAACATTATTTCATATTCAGTAATTACATTGCAGGATGACATCAAAAACCCTTTTAATGTCCACTTAGCCATTTATTGGCTGTTAAAATTGGCTTTATATAGCAGAAAATCCAGGAAGGCACTGAACGGCTCCTTAAGAAATTCTTACATTTCGTACCAGTTTCTCAGAATGCTCTTCTGTGAAACGCTAGTCCCTGGGCAGGGCTCCTCAAAAACAAAAGCACATGGCCTAAATCTTGGGAAGTGCTTCAACCTTGTCTTGAGGATTCGTAAAGCACACTGGCAGAGTAGTATTCTGAGACATCCAGTAAAAACCATTAACGTCTTAATCTGTCATTTCCCAAATTTGTTGGCTATGGAATCATATCCCCCCGCCCGCTTTATTTATGTCATATTTTAACTTACTGAACTGCCCCATACTATGTTGCACACATCCCAATCATCAAAGAGCTCCAAAGTGGAAAAATCATTGGCCAAATTCCCTGTGGCTCAGGAGGGGTTTCAGCTCATCAACGGTTAAAGGGCCAGAGCCAGATTTCTTCCTAAATGCACCCCTTTTTGTCATGCATTTTTTAAATTGGGAAGAAACCAAGAGTCCTTTTGCCTCTTGAGAATATAGAGTAGGAAAAGGCACAAGGAAGAACAAGTCACACCCAAAGTGCAACCCAAGACATTGTATGTAATTCAATCATTGTATGTAGTTCAGACTTTATTGAGCACCTTTTACAGCATGCTCTGTGAGAACACAGTAAAATCACTTCTCTTTTGAAGGAGCCTCCTTTTTAGCAGGGCAAGGAATAAACTCACAAATACAAATCATCTGAGGCCGCCTGGGCCCCTCAGTGTGTTCAGCAGTGTGTGGCCTGGCTCTTGCATTCACTCCCCTGAGACCACATCAGCCCTCCCAGAGGAGGGGGGTGTTTCTGGGTCACTTGGGGAGAATCTAGTTGGTACCACCAAGTGTTGCCATTTTTGTGTAATTGTGTAGGTATTTTTGTTCCCTAAGTAGATATCAGAAATGGTGTCAGTACTATTTATTAATATGATATTTATAAACTCCAACTTATGGAGCTAAAAGCTCCTTTAGGTTTATATTGTACTTATTCTTTTGAAGCCAGTAGTCATTTTCTAAAGATGCATTATATCATGGCTCTGTCCTAGACTAGGCCAATTTATTTCCAGCTTCTAGTGCATTTCCAGATGCAGAGTTCTGCATCTGACATCTCAACAGATCATGTATTTATTTATGGAGATTAAGAGAGGAAATAAGTAATATGAATATCTAGTCAGAAGAAACAGCAAATACAAAGGCCCAGGAGTAGGAGCGTGCTTGGCAAGAAAAAGCAAGGCTGCCAAGAGAGGATGAGCAAAGGGGAAAATTGCCCACCAGGACTTGGGAGGTAAGGGGTGTGGCCAGATTATGTGAAATTTTCAAGACCATCATAAAGACTTTAGCTTTTACTCTGAGTGGCATGGGAAAGCCATTGAAGGGTTTTGAGTGGAGGAGTGACACGATCCAACTCATTTCAGATCCAGTCATTTCAGAAGGATCATTTTGGCTGCTGTGTTCAGTACAGACTGTAAGAGGGCAAGGGAAGAAACAGGGATTTTAAACAAATGAGGCAAGGTTATGGTGGGTTGGACCACACATAGCCATGGGGGTGAAAAACAGTCAAATTCTGGGTAAATCTTGAGGATAATAGAGCAAGAGTCACTTTTTTTTTTTTTTTTTGGTACGGGATGGGGAGGAAAACTATCAGGAGTTAGTTTTAGACATAGGCAGTTTGAGATGTCTACTAGGTATCAAGTGGAAATAATAAAGAGATCTAATGAAATTAGGAAATTGTCAACATGTGAAGCCTTTTAAATATTTAATAGGTAAGATTCCTAGGGAGCTAACCTTGGCACTGTCCAAAGTTAAAGAGGCCAGGGAGATGAGGAAGACTCAGTAAAAGTTACAAAACCTGTGAAGTAGGTAACCCAAAAGCCAAGTGGTGGGACTGTTTTTAAGGGTGTGAACCCATTAAACTAGCCAAGTAAGAATAAGACTAGGACTTCTCATGTGGAGGTTTTCATATTTTGTTCATTTCATATCTCTACATACAGTGTTCTTGACCTCCTAATTGTTGGAGGTTGGCACCTGTGGTTTGACAGGGACACAGTCTTGATTTATAAACCTTTTCTAAAATATACTATGTGTTGGGCATTGGTCATGCCACTTCACACCTACTGTTTAAACTTCAGCAGCTTTATCATATGGATTTAATTATACCTGTTATGCAAACAAGAAGTTGAGGCTTTGAGAGGCCAAGTAATGTACCCAAATTCACACAGTAAATCAAAGAATCAGAATCCAAGCTGTCTTTGCAAAAGCCCAGGCTCTGTCCAAAAATAACTGAGAACATAAAATTCTTCCCTTACTAGTCATGGGGATAATCTAGGCTGTAACTCAGGGAATACCTGTACCTTAATTTCTTATGTTTATGGAATGCTTGCTGTAACTATTGAGTTTCAAATTCTTAGTACTATTTATATATTAGCATCAGTTTTATCCTTAATTAAAAACAAAAAACAAAAAAACGTAGCTTTCATTCCCCTGCCCCCTATATTGGAAGAAGGGAAAGGGTCAGATGCTTTGCACAGGTTATCAGTTGAAGGAGTTAATTTTAAATTTAACTCATTGTTTCACTTAATCAGGGTAATCCTGTTGGGTGTGGGGTAATCACCAAAGGAACTTTAAAAAAAACTGGTCTTTTGGAAAGTATTGGGTTGGCCAAAAAGTCCGTTATGTTTTTCTGCAAAATAAAAGACAGGCTTTTCATTTTCACTAATAACTTTATTGACTGGGATATATTTGAGTATCTTGGCTATCTCCTGCTATTGGCTTCTAGGGGGTGGAGGCCAGGGGTGCTGCTAAACATCTTCCAATGCATAAGATAGCCCCACAGCAAAGAATTACTTGGCCAAAGACACTTCACAAACCACTTTTGACGCGTTTGATTAGTCACAGCACTTTCTCCATACACTGCACAAATCCTTTTTTGTGTTGCTATTGCGTTTTTACCTTTCTTGAAATAATAAAGCATAACGAAAATGTTGCATTTCTTCTTCTATCATCAATATTAAAATGGCTTCACAAAAATTCATGAATTTTGGTAAGGTTTTTAAAGCAAGCTGGTATGACAGCTGTCACAATACGTTCTAACAAAATTGTTCCAAATGAAGTTAAAGACAACTAAGCACTACTAGGGCCATCACATGGAAAAGAATGTAATGGACTTTTTTGGCCAGCCCAACAGTATACACTCTTTGGGAATTAGAACAAGCCTCAAGTTTTAAAGTATGTAGCACCATGCTCAATTCTGGTACATTGTAAGTATTCCACTGACATGGAGCCATATTGGGAACAACTAAATTATTATAAAAGCAAATATTCCTCACAGATTTTTTTCCTGAGGCAACGTTTTTAAGGGAAAGTTTTAAAAATTACGGGGAGAGGGGACTTCTGACAACTATGAAAAATAGTGGCCAACCTCTGGCTTTGAGACAAAATTATAAAGGGAAAATTTTTCTTCAGAATATTCTGTAGTTTCATATCAAGAATAGATTTTTTAAAGAACTGCAGTAGTATAAAAGTATTTTCCTTAAATCACCCAGCCTCTAGGTGGAGTACACAAGCATGGCACTTTTTTGAAAGATTCCTTTGCAGCTTTGGTGTGACTCAGCTTTAGCTTTTTGAAAAGGAACACACACACCAATCTAGGACAATCTAGGTGCCCTGGAGGGTGAAACATACAAGGAGAAGTAGGTGTATTCTTGACACTAGTACTGTAAAATTTCTGTTGAAAGTGAAACATAGTTCTTCCATGAATGGCAGGTTTCAACCATTAAGGCCCTGTAACAACATCCTGACTCATCTATCTTCCTTGTTCAGAATTGGCTCCTAAAATGGAAGTTATCACTTGAGAAAAAACACCATAGAATAAGTTGGGATGAACTGATCAATGGTTTCACTTGCATTCATCCATTTTTATATGCAATTGGTAATAAGATGGAAAAATTACAGACTTGAGTATAAAAAAAATGGACCTGGTAACTGAAATGTTTATAGTATTACTATGGGAAAGTAATCAAGTGGTTTCAAAGTAGTAAGAAAATTCCCCTTTAATTTTATTATCAATGGCCTATTTAGAAGTTAGTTTAACAAATGAAATAAATGCCTTTCAAAATGTGCTCTACATATTATACATGTGCATATATGCTTCATAAATGTATTTAAACTGAAAGAGTACAGATTAATGTGTTAACTATTGTTACAGGAGTAAGAGATGGGGAAGGCATTGGGTACAGAGGACTGTTAACTTCACGTCTGTATAATTTTTTCAAAGTTTATTAAGTGTATATTTTTATAATTTAAAAAACACCTTTCATAAAATATATTTCATAGAAATTTAAAAAACTAGTTGTTAAAGTGAAAATGTCTTATATGCTTCGATCAGTGTAATAATTTTAAATGTACTTTGTTAAATAAGTTTGTAAATTCAAAGATGTCCCCCTATTTAACTTGCAAAACTACCATTGATGAAATTAAACTTCCCCTCCAAATTTCAAAAATAAGGCACTGACTTATTTAATAAAATTGCAAAGATAAAACCTTGGCAAATTTCAGCTTCCTAAATATTTATTACTCCACATATTAAAAAAATATTTTTGAAGACTTTAAAACGTACTTAGAAAAAATAGTAAAAACTTGTGAATTGCCATTAGGACTTTACCTTTTATTTCCTAGCTCATTTTTGTGTTTTATGTTCAGGGTGTTTGGATGTGGAGTTATTTTAATTACAGTTCAACACGTTCTTGAAGTAAAGTCTTCTTTCACACTACTTAGTCCTGGTAATTATTTAAGTGTTTTACTTATTTCTGCTCTTGGGTTAAATGTAACTCTCTAGCTTAGCAATATTTTTCTTCCTGAGAGAGAGAAGAGAAGATTTCAGTCATTAAGGAAAAGGAGTCCAGTTGGTCCCGGCGAGGCTGCGCGCCAGCATCCTGTGCGCCCAGCACATCCCGAGCGCCCGCCGGGAAGTGTCGGCCGGGGAGCACCCGCGGCTCCCGGGGAGCGCCGGCGCCCGGCCCGCGGCGCCGAGCCTGCGCCCGCCTCCCCCGCTGGTTGGTCGAGGGAACCAGAAATCAGCGAGAGGACAGCCTCGCTCTCCTCCCCAAAGCCGCCGGGCTTGGCCACCCAGGAGAGTACGGCAACTCCACCGTAAGCTCTAAAAATGGTTTCGCCTTTCCACTCAGGGGTAGGAAGGTGGGCAGGCGGGGCGCTGTGTTCGTCACCCGCGGAGAGGAGGCGTCGTGACGCCGGGGTCGGTGGCCCAATTCTCTGCTCTGGATAAGATGGCTCCGCGGCTAACTCGCCGGCGCGACCACACACACGCCTCTCCCTTCCTAGCCTTCCCGTCGGGCCACGGAGACCAGGGAGGCCATTCCCGGCGCGGGGCCAGCCCAGCGCGACCCCCGGCCAGCGCCGACGGCGCGAGTGCGGGTCTCGCGAGTCGCCCGCCCGCCAGACAAAGCTGACAACATGGCTACCTCCGCTCGAATAAGTTCCTAGCAAGTTGAGCCGCGACAGGCGCCCGGGCTACGGCCGAACACCTCCCGCGCCTCGGCAGCCGTCGTCCATCAACTTCAAGTTTCCCTCCGCATAGCGGAGCCCGGATCCCTCAGCTCGCCCGGCGTCAAGCGTCGGCCGCCCGCGCGAGGCCGGGCCCGGGAAACTTTCAACGTCTGCAGCCCGCAACTGACAGCCCGGCGGCGGGCGGGAGTCCGACTCACCTTCAGACAGGTCCTCGATGCACTCGAAGGTGATCTCGAACTGGAATGGGTTGTAGAAAGGAGAAGGGTTATCCAGCACCACTACATTGTTCACCTGAACCTTTGCCATATTTTGAAAAGAACACAAACAATGGGAACGGGGGCTTGTTGCGGCACAATAAAGTCCAACGCACGGCCGTTCGGGAGAGCGCAGACCCCCGCCCCGGCGCCGGCCCAACGTCGTGCAGCGGCGACTTGAGAAACTTTTTTTTCCTCTTTTTATTTACACGGGAACACTCCACAGTGTTTTGCAGCTTTCCTATTTCACTAAACTACAGCCCATTCTGCTCTGATAACTAGCAGCGTTGCTCGCGATTGGCTGCACCGGAGCTCTGACCCTCCTCCTCCAGCGAGGGCCTCCGCAGCAAGCAAGAAGGGCTCCCGCTCTCGGAATGGACTCGGAAACTTTAACTGCGGCTCCACCTGCTGGTGTGGATTAGGACAAAGGCGGCGAACAAAGTGAGTGGAATACGGGCTGGGAGGCCCTCGCGGAGGCCGCCGCCGCTGCCGCGGGCGGGGGGTGGGGCAGCCTAGGCCCCGCCCCCCGGCCCGGCGGCTCCCGCGCCACACGTCGGGCGTGGCCCCAGCGAGGCGGGGGTCTGAGGGGTGTGGCCAAGGCTGAAGCGTCGGGAGGCGTGGCCGAGGCGAGGAGGTGTGCTTGCGGCTGCATCGGTGGTGGGAGGGTGTGATCCTGATGCCTGCCCCTTGAGTTTGCTTGTGGTTTTCTTTTTGCGTCAGCCCAACAGCTATGCCGGCTCTACCGAGTTTAGCAGATGTGACTCGGTCGTATGCACTAGGTTTAGCTCTGTATGTATGTATTGGATAATGTTTGCGGTAGAGGGAAGCGTGGATTGCAGTGTAAATAAATTACATTTTATAGACTGATGCCAGCGCAAAAGGAGCAAAGCCATTTTGGAAATCTAGCTCTTAGCCAATATCTGCATTTGGGCACGACAGCGCTGTTAAACAGCGCTGTTAGATACAAAATGTGGGGCAAGAAGACACAATTTGCACGTACACTTTGCTTGGAAAATCTGAATATTTGGGCTGCATCTGGGTCTTTTCCTCCCTTTCCAATCTGGAAATGTTCTAGAATAAGAAAAAGATTACTAAAGATGTGATCATTTACACCCCACGTTTCTGCCTTTTGATGGGCATACTAGGAACGTAAAAGGAGAATATGGAAGTGTCAAGAGACCATAAGGCCACAAATATAAGGGAAAAGAAGATCTCGTAGAGAACACAAAGGCATACCAAGTTGTATCATAAATTTTTCACAAAACCTATGACCTAAACCGTCAGTAAATAAAAATTTATGACACCACACACAAGTTCCAAAGAACCTTTGCTTGATTCATTAACATGCAATGTGGAATAACTTATGTTGCTTAACTACCATTGTTGGGAAAGGGAGAACTTTTAGCATATTTATAAGATTGTTGAACTGTTTATATTTACTAAACAAGAATGATATGAAGGTTTATCTTACTGCTTGCTGTTCATAAACCATCATTTTTTCTTTAAGTGTTGTGAATGAAACGACTACTTGGCTAATTAAATTCAGAGAGGAAATTAATTCTTAAGTATCATTTATACTGGAAGAGTTTTCTCTTAGTATAGTGCCTGGAATTTTGAGTTGCCATTCTTTGAGCATCATTCATACTTAAGTAGGTTGCTTTTGATGAGACATCTTCATCTAATGGTCTTTTGAGAGTTAATGCAGGACATCTATTTACCAGGCCTTCCACATTTAGGAAAACTACTTAGAGCTGGGGGTGGGTGGGTGGGTCCAATTTTATTGTCAATGGATTAAACAGTCAAATAGGCCCTACCAAAAATGGTTTTCTCAAGCCCAGTTGTTTGTGAGCATTAGAGTATGAGTCATGCTGTGGTGATATGGTCTATATGCATACTACAAGGTCTGTCCAGAAAGTATTCAGACACATACCATGAAAAATAGAGACATTTATTGAAGAAGGTACAAGATACAAGAAACATTGTACACAGGACAATGACACGTCATTCCCCTTCAAAGTAGGCACCTTAGGACCTCACACAGTTCTCCCAGTGTCTTTTCTAGTGTTCACAACACTTTGCACAATCCTTTGTTGGAATCAGCATTAGCTGCCCTATAGTATTTTCCTGAACATCATTAATGGTCTGAAATCTCTTCCCTTTCAAAGGTGATTTTAGTTTTTGGAAAAGTCAGAAGTTGTACAGTGCCAAATCTGGGCTGTACGGAGGCTGCGTCATCTGGGTGACTTGATGTTTCACCAAAAAACTGCACTGGACGTGATATACATGAGCGGGGCTCATTGTTGTGATAAACCTGCCAATCACCAGTTGCCCATAGCTGTGGCTTTCTGAATCATCTGAATAGTTTCTGCAGATGAATGTTCAGACTTAATGCAAAATTTGATGCATATTTGTTGCTGTACTTGCTCAGTCATTTTGAATGTGATGACCACACAGTACACATGCTCACTTAATGGTATCCACCAACCCCACTGACAATACAGTGAAGTCGTCACTGTTCACCCAGGAGCATTCCAGTCCACTCTCCTTGATGGCTGGGTTACATCGATGTTGCACAAATCATTTTAATTATATTAGCAATGGCTGGACTTTTTCTTTTTCTAGACAGCTCTCATCTATACATTTTGAGCCTCAAAACACCTTGGTGTGGTAGGACAGTAAGGTATTATGTTATTCCCATATAACAAATAAGGATGCTGGTGCTCAGAAACCTGTTCCTTTCATTGCTGACCAAGTGATTGTCTACTTTCTGTGCACTGTGTCAGATACTTAAAGTGGGCTTATGTGTAGAAAAAGCAATTGGTATCATTTCTGTAGTAATAATTGATTAATCTAATTTTTGAGGAAGAAAGCTCCATGAATGAGGTTAGCCCAGGTAAATACTGAGCATAAGAGCAGGCCCAAGCCAAAGCAAAGCTGTGAGAGTCTCCCCATGAGACATTGCCTATGTACAACCCCCTGTTGCAGAAGAGGTGATTGGGGAGCGAGGGAATATGTGGAACGAATCTTGGAATGCATCCTTGCACTTTTTATAAAGTTTCCATATTAGTGTACCCCTCCTTCATTCTTTGTTCCCCTTCCTTGATAACAGTTTCACTGTTTTGTGTTCATTCCTACCCAGCATTAGGTTACAACTGTGTTGAAGATACAAGCTGTGTCTGAGCCTTTATCCATAGCTGGACTATACTGTTGAACACCCTTCGTATAGCTATCAGTGATATCAGTCTGCTTTCTGAAGTACCATAATGCTTGTTGTTGACAATTGGGGTGATGTTAACATTCTGACAAGAAGAATATTAATGGAAATGCTTAATAATTCTTTTCTGTTTCTTGTATCTAGTTTTTTACCTTGTGTTTTTAGTCCTCTTATATGAAGCTTCTTCTAAACTCATTTTTCTCTTGAACTCAGTCTCCTCTTATAATCCATCATCCTTCACATTTTACATTCCATTCTTTTCTTTCTAACCATCCACCTCTCCCATTCATCAGAGGCTTTGTCCTTTTCCTGATAACCAGGAGAAATGTGGTCATTAGAGAAAGGACTCAAATCTTTAAACTTCTCTTGGCTAGACCACTGCTTGCACAAAGCCACTGCTAAGCATAGCGGCTTTTTTAGTTGGTTACTATAGAGACAAATGACATTAAATGGAGATACCCTTGACAGAAGCTAGGCACATAAACTTTGTGAGTTTGGACGCAATATTTGCAGGGTTGTTTAGAAAAGGTCAAAAACTAGAAAGACTGGGAAGTGGAAGGGTTTCATAAATGAACTAATAGGTAAATAATCAGTGGATTTTTGGGTTGGTAAAATTTGTGTCTGCTACGGCCTTGAATCCAGCATGTGAAGAATCTACCTCCCACCTACTCCCAATATGATTACACAGCGGCTTTTTTAAAATACCAGCTGTGCTACTATGAACATTTCTGTACAGATTTCTGAGAAGGACAGATGTTTTCATTTCTTTGGGTCTTAAGAGTGGAATTGCTGGATGATACAGTAACTCTTTATGAGGAGCTACCAGGCTGTTTTGCAAAGTGGCTGCACCATCTTACATTTCCACCAGCAATGTATGTGAATTCCAATTTCTTCACATCTCTCCCAACTATTGTTATTCTGTCTTTTTGATTGTAGACATGGGTGGTATGTGAAGTAGTGTCTCATTGTGTTTTGATTTACATTTCCCTGAGGGGTAGAGATGTTGAGCATTTTTCATTTGCTTTTGACCATTTGTATATCTTTTGTGGAGAAATATCTAGTTGAATCCTTGGCCATTTAAAAAATAAGGTTTTTTAAAAAAATATTATTGAACTATTCTTTATTCTAAATACAAGCCCTTTATTAGAGACATATTTATCAAGTTTGGAGAATTTTTCTCCTTTTCTGTGGATTATCTTTTCATTTTCTTAGGAGTGTCCTTTGCAGAGCAAAGCTTTTAATTTTGATGAGGTCTTTTTTTTTTTTTTTAAATTTTGCTTTTGGTGTCATTTATCAAAAACAATGCCTAATCAAAGACCATGAAGATTTACACCTGTTTTTTCTTCTAAGAATTTTATACTGTCAGCACCTTGCATTTAAGTCTTTGATTTGATTAGAATTATTCTTTTGTATATGGTGTCAAGCAGGGTCCAAATTCCTGTCTTTGCATGTGGATGTCCAATTACCCAGCGGCGTCTTTTGAAAAGATTATTCTTTCTTCAATGAATTGTCTTGGCACTCTTATCAAAAATGAGTTCACTATAAATGTATGGTTTCCTCTCTACACAATCAGCTCTTTTCTTTTGGACTGTATCCTATGCCACTACCACACTATTGATCATTGATCATTGTAGCTTTGTAGTAAGTTTTGAAATCAGGAAGTTTGAGTCCTCCAAATTTTTTTTCAAGATTGTGTTGACTATTTGTGATTCCTTGAATTTCCATGTAGATTTTAGGATCACTTTGTCAATTTCTACAAAGAAGCCAGCTGAGTATATGTAGATCCTTTTAGGAAATATTGCCATTTTAACAATGTCTGTTAGTGTATGCCTGTCAGTCAACATAGGATGTGTTTTCATTCATTTAAGTCACCTTTCATTTCTTTTAACAAATGTTTTTTAGTTTTCAGGTATAAGATTTTATGCTTGTTTTGTTAAATTTATTCCTAAGTATTTTATTCTTTTTGATGCTATTGTAAATGAAATTAGCGTTTTCTTCATATATTCTTGTATTCTTCATTGCAAGCGTATAGTTATACACTTGACTTTTAAAAATTGATTTTTTATCCTTCAACTTTGCTGAACTTTTTTACTAGTTGTAATAAAGTTTTAGTGAATTCCTTCAGATTTTCTTTATTCAAGATCATGTTATCTGCAAATAGAGGTAACTTTTACTTATCTTTCCCCCTTTCTGATGCCTTTTATTCATTTTTTTGCCTAATTTCCCTTCCTAAAATCTCCAGTACCTCAGATACAATGTTGAAGAGAAGTAGTTGAGAGTAAACATCTCTATCTTGTTTCTGATTTTAGTGGGACAACGTTGTCTTACACCATTTACAATGACGTTAGCTTTCTTTTTTAATGTAGATTCCCATTGTCAGGAAGTTCTCTTCACTTCCTAGTTTGTTAAATTTTGTCAAATGTTTTTTCTGCATCTGTTAAGATGATCATGTGCTTTTTGTGCCTTACTCTATTAGTATGGGAATATTATTATTATTTGATTTTCAGGGTTGCACCAGTCTTTCATTCCTGAGATAAATCCCACTTGGTCCTGATGTAGAATTTTTTTTTTATATATTGCTAGATTTGGTGTGCTTGCATTTTGTTGAGGATTTTTGTATCTGTGGTCTTAAGAGATATTGGTCTTAAGTATAATTATAATGTCTTTGTCTGATTTTTGGTAAGTGGGTAGTACTGTTCACATATAATGAATTAGGAAGCATTTACTCTTAGTCTGTTTCTAAAGGAGAGTTTGTGAAGAATTGGTGTTTGACTTTTACAATGTATGGTAGAATTCACCAATGAAGCTGTCCGTGTGCGGGTAATTTTAAAATGACTAATTCAGTCTCTTTCCATATATGTCTGTTCAGATTTTCATTTTCTTCTTGAGTCAGTTCTGGTAGTGTCTTTTTAGAAAGTTGTCAGTGTTATCTAAGTTATCTAATTAGTTGACATACAGTTACTCATTGTGTTCCCTTATAAATCTTTTTGTTTTTGTAAGATAGTATCCCATCTTTGATTCCTGATTTTAGTAATTCGATTATTCTTTCTTTTTGGCTTGGTAGTCTGGCTAAAAGTTTGTTAATTTTTGGTTTCATTCATTTCCTCAGTTGTTTTTATATTCTCTATTTCAATGATTTCTGCTCTAGTATTTATCATTTCCTTCTACCTACTTTAGGTTTAGTTTGCTTTTATTGTTTCCCAATTGTTTAAGGTGAAAGCATGGATTACTGATTTGAGATGTTTCTTCCCTTTTAATGTAGTCATTTATAGCATGTTAACTCTTCTAAGCACTGCTCTAGCCGCATCCCATAGTTGTGGTATTTTGTATCTTAAATTTCTTTCATCTCAGTGTGTGCTAATTTTTTGTCCAGTTACCTGTTCATTGCATGAATACCTTTTTACACTACCTCAGACAAATGGACATTACACTTTTGCTTAAATAGTTACTGTGAGGAAAAGTTCACTACTATGTAACGTAGCCAACTCTTTTCTAAACACCTCAATGTATCCAGCAGTTTCCTGTAAAACTCTGTGTGTTGTTCTAGGTTATTTCTTTAGAACTTGCTTCAAATTAGCCTAATTCTTCTTCCATAGGATAGTTCTCCAAATATGTAAACATTATTTTCACTTCTCTAAATCTTTCTTTCAAGCTAATCACATCCCATGCTATAAATTGTTCCTTAAATTTAAGGTATTATTAACATGTCCTTCATAATCTGTTAACCCTTTTTTAAAATTGGTATTTTTTTAAAATTTGATGTCTTAAAATAGGCATTAATGCTCTAGAACAGGAGACAGCAACCTCCTTATAAAGGCCAGATGAAAATATTTTAGATTTTGAGGGCTATTCAGTGTTTGTCACAACTAACTTAACTCTGTCATTTTAATGTGAAACTACCATGTACAATATGTAAATAATAAGTATAACTGTGTTCCAAAAAAAATTATTTTTACAAAAACAGGTGTCCAGGCCAGATTTTGCCCACGGATCATTATTTGCTGACTCCTGCTTTAGATGTTCTCTAACCAGTGCAGAACGTAGTGTGATTGATTATACCTTCATTTGTGAATGCTATTGCATTAGTGTATTTTGAAAATTATATTAAAATATTGAGAGAAGATATTATTGAATATCTAAAGCTAAGTGTTTTTCCCCTCTAGTTTCCTGCAATATTTTTTCTTCATCTTTAATTTCCTGAAGTTTACATATGATATGCTTAAGTATAGTTTTTTTGTTTGTTTATTTGTTTTAGTTTTTCTGCTTTATGTTCTCTAAGTTTTCTGGATTTATACTTTGGTGTCTAACATTAATTTGAGGATTTTTTTAGTCATTGTTGCTTCTATTTCTTCTCTTCCTTCTTCTTGTATTCCCATTACATAAATTACATGTATGTTGTACCTTTTGTAGTTGTTTTCATTGTGCTTGGATATTCTGTTATTTTCCATCTTTTTTTCTCTTTGATTTTCAATTTTAGAAGTTTCTATTGACTGTCTTTACTCTGAGATTTATTCCCTCAGCCATGTCCAGTTTACTGATTAGTCCATCAAAGGTATTCTTCAATTCTTTCATAGTGTTTTTGATCTCTAGAATTTTTCTTATTATTTCTTAGACTTTCCATCTCTCTGCTTACACTATCAGAAAAATTGCTGATATTTCATGTGGGAACCTGGTAGAGCTCCTGGAACTAAAATTCACAAAAGTGTGGGGACACCCTTACCCCATGACTGGGATCCTCTGGAGTTTTTAATTCTCAGAATTGTCCGCACCGAGTCTCCAGCAGCTTGACGATTATAGTTCAGATTTTCCTATCCCAGTCCAGGTTCCCATGGAGGTTTCAGCTCTGGTAAGTTGTGATTCTCTGTCTCTGTGTCTCCAATTTTAGGAGCAGGGGTTTGCCCTGTGACCTCATTTCTCTGATAGATCTAAGAAGTACTGATTTTTCAGGTTCAGGTTTTTACTAGGTGTTAAGATGGAGTAGTAACTTCTTAGTTCCTTAAATGCTGGACCAGAAACCAGATATTTTCTTCTATGAGTTTTTTCCTATAAAGTTTTATAGTTTTCATTTAGATCTTTAATTTATTATGACTTAATTTTTGTATTTCATGTGAGATATGGATCAAGACTGATTTTCTCTTTTTGCATAAAGCTATCCAATTATTTGTGGAACAGATTATCGTTTTCCATTAAATTGCTTTTACTTTTATATACTTGACCATGTATGTGTGGGCCTATTTTTGGATTCTAGTCTATTCTACTGTTTTATCTGTTTATATCCTTTCTCCGTACCACTCTGATTGATTACTCTAGCTTTGTAGTAAATCTGGAAATGGGTCATGTGAGAACTACTTTGTTTTTGGTTTGACTCTTCTGTTTTCTTTGCTTCTCCATATAAAGTTTAGAATTGCCTTGTCAATTTCTATAAAAAGAAAAATCCCGCTAGGATTTTGTCTGGAATTGTATTGAATCTATAGAACACTTTGGGGAAACATCTTAAAATACTGAGTTTTTCAATTCATTCAGTAAACATGGGATTATCTTTCAGTTTGATTAGGTCATCTTTGATTTCCTTTATCAGTGTTTTTTAGTTTTTGTATACAGATCTTACACATAATTTTAAAGATTTTTACCTAAGTATTTCATACTTTTGGGTGCTATCCTAAATGTACTATTTTAAATTGTAATTTCTAATTTTTCTAATGTATACAAATATGATTAATTTTTGTACATTGACTTGCAAACTGAAACCTTGCTATAATCGCTTATTCTAGTAGATTTTTTGCAGTTTTTGTAATTTTTTGCATAATCATATTGTCTATAAATATTTTTAAAATGTTAGTTCTTACTTTTCAAGGAAAAGAGTGTTGAGAGCAAATCTCCTTCCCTTTTTCTGATTTTGGGGGTAGAAGGGGGATGAGGCTCTAAGCATTCAGTCTTTTATTAAGTGTCAGCTGAAGGGTTTTTGTAAATACCCTTTATAAGATCGAAAGAGGTTCCCTCCATTCCCAGTCATCAGAGAGATGTTTTAATCATGAATGATTGTTAAGTTTTGTCAAGTGTTATTTCTGTATCTCTTGAGGTAGCCGTTTGTTTTTTCTTCTTTAGTTTGTTGATATGGTGAATTGCACTGATTAATTTTTGAATGTTGAATTACCCTTGCATTCCCAAAATAAACTCAACTTAGTTTTGAGCTCTTATTTTATGTGTTGTTTGATTTGCTTTCCTTTTTAGGGGGGATTTTTACATGTATTTTATAAGGTGTACTGATATGCTGTTTTCTTTAATATGTCTTTATTTATTTTGGGTAACATGATAAGCTTCATTGAATGAGTTGGGAAGTATTTCTTGTTTTTCTACATTTCTGAAAATTTTGTGTAAATTGCTATTATTTTTTCTGTAAATGTTTAGTAGAATTCACCATGACTTCATCTCATCCTGTAGGTTTCTGTGTTGCAAGGTTTTTAACTACATAGTCAATTTTCAAAGTAGATTTAAGATTATGCAAATTATCTTTTTTAAGATAAACTTTGGCAGTTTATATACTTCAAAGAATGTGACTATTTCATCCAAGTTATTAAACTTAGGACGTAGAGTAGTTTATTTTATTTCTGTATTATTAGTTCAGTGTCTATAGGGTCTATAGTGGTGTTCTGTCTTTAATTCCTGATATTTGTAACTTTTGTCTTTGTTTTAAATCAGTCTAGCCAGAAGTTTATAAATTTTAAAAATCTAATAGTTACTGTAAATACTGATTACATATCATACATCTTTTAAAGAGCTTTATTTATATTCTATTTGAGTATCCAAGAATCTATAAAATATTTTTCTTTGTTATCTGCTTTTATAGATGAATGTAATGAGGCCTTGCTATATTATGAAACATGCCTACTGTATAATAGTCAGAATGACAAATTGAGGATTCAAATCCAAGTCTAGGTGACTCCAAAGACTTTGCTTTTGACCACTCTGCTTTATTGACTGGTATAAAGGATGAATTAAAATCAGAGAAGACATATGAAAGGGGTCCTCTGTGACTAGGAGCAAACTTCTCATTTTCATCATTGGACTGTAATGTCTACTGTCCTCTTTCTTTTGACCCTGAAGTATATAGTACAAAACCTCTTGTCATAAGATCTCTGGAGATCTGTTTGCTTCTTGTAAAAGTTAAAACCACTACTACCAAGAAGAGAGAAAATTTTAAGGCATCTGGTTGCCACAAAATACTTAATAATACCTATTAGATTTTCAGAACATAGGATATTCTGATGACAACCTGAAACAGTTGTCCTGATGCCATCCATTTTTGGTAGACTACAAATAAAAGCCTTGACTCCATGCCCTTTCCTTCCCTTTAAAATGTAGGCATTTATTTCCCTTCATAGGTATAAGATAATGCTTTTGAAAATAAAAGCTGACACAGCTTGCTTGTTTCCTTAGGTCTGACAGTAACTGCTGTAAAGGACTCAGGAGAATGGAATTTGGAGGCTGGGGCATTAGTGCTTGCAGATGCAGGCCTTTGCTGTATTGATGAATTTAATAGCCTCAAAGAGCATGATAGAACCAGTATCCACGAAGCAATGGAGCAGCAAACCATAAGTGTTGCTAAGGCTGGGTAAGAGTTTCTTTTCTTTAAAACTATGGGAGTCATGGGATTAGTTAATATATGATTATGGACAAATGTGAACCTTATTGAACGGTAAGGTATGTTTGGTCTTCTTAGGCACTGTCAGTTATCATCCTTCAAGATATCAAGACACATTAATTTTCCCTCGGAGGAGAGTGAGGAAAGTAAAAATGAGTTGTTGAGAAAAAGAAAGGGAAAACCAAAGTGTTAATGTAAGTTGATTTATTTTTTTAGAAGAGAGAAAGCTCTCTGAACACTTTCTTTAAAAAAAATTTTTTTAAAGATTTTATTTATTTATTTTTACAGAGGGGAAGGGAGGGAGAAAGAGAAGGAGAGAAATATCAATGTGTGGTTGCCTCTTGGGCACCCCCTACTGGGAACCTGGTCCAGAACCCAGGCATGTGCCCTGACTGGGAATCAAACCAGTGACCTTTGGTTCACAGTCCAGCACTTAATTCACTGAGCCCACCAGCCAGGGCAAATGTAAGTTGATTTAATTCATGGAGGGGACTTTATTATGTTAACAATTTTGAAAAATTTGAAAAGAAAAAACATAATATCTACTTTCAATGACATTCTCTTTATATATATTTTTCCTAATATATCTTAATGAAAGGTTGATCACAGTATATGGAAAACTAAATAATAATATATATTAGCATAAGATGAAGTACCTGTTGTGACTCAGGGAGGTTTAAGCGTTGGGGTATGTGAGTCCTTGGCTACATAGGACCAATGAGAGAGAAAAATAAGCAGGTTCAGATAGAAATCCAGGTCCTAATGTGGTTATGGGAAATTTATTTGGCAGTGAAGTCTGACTCTTAAGCAGGCTGCCAGGTCATCCAAGTAAAAGACAGAGGCAGAACTATCTTCGCCCTAATGCCACTATTACAGGTTTGAGGCCAGCTGATCAGACAGATAGAGCTGCCAGCTCTAACAGTAATAGTCTTCAAATAGTAATAGTTACTCAGGAGCCAGGCAGATACTGATGTTAATAGATTTTATGAAAGCTATTATACACACTCACAAAAAGGGAAAGGTGGAAAGCAAGGTAAAAGCAGGCTATAGCACAGAGGAAAAAGATACAAGAAAAAGTAGACAGAACTATTTTCAGATATATTCATTTAATTCAATACATATTCACTCAGTCAGTATGTATTTATCAAGAGCCTGCTGTATGCTGGGCATACAGCACTATCCTTGAAGTGTATACTATTTTGTTGGGAAAGATAGATACAAGAGTGCCAGAGTGTTAAGTCTGTAATAAAAGTCTTATGAGAGAACATTCTTTAACATAATTATTGCTTCAAAACTACTTAGCAGGGGAAATCAGAGATAATACTTCACTAAGTGTCTTCAAGGCTGCTTTCTGTTTTCAGTATGTCTCCATTTAATTAGTACCACTGCTAGTTAGTAGACTCTGGTTTATTTTGATATATACCTTTTCCAGAGGAAATCAGGGACATTTTGAGAGAATCCTAAATAATTAACCTCAGCATAAGGGAAAAATTGGGACAAAAGTCTTGCTGGGGAAGGTGCAGAAGTGTGAAAAGAGACTCCTCTGTGGTGCTAGAGTGCAGTGTCTGCTGAAAGCTGAAGGTAGAGCAGAAACACTGAGAATCATCTTCCAGCACTTCACTACACTCCCCACACGAAGAACAAGGTAATGGCAGCTCAAACCTGAAAGAATTTTGCAGTCTGGTGCACTGAGTGTAAAGATAGCAACAACAATGCCAATATACAGATCAATTGTAATGGCCTTAGGCTATACATGCAGTGATTTAAAATTATTTGAAAGTAGGCTGTATTAAGTTACAGATGTAACTCCAGAACCACCACTAGAAAATAAAAGGCATAACCAGTAAACCAGGCATAGAGATAAAATTGAGTAATAACAAATAATCCAAAGAAGGCAGGACAAGGAGAGAAAGGGAACAATGAATAGATGGGACATACAGAACACAATTAGCCAGATGATGAATTCAAATTCAATCATATCAATAATTATATTAGTAATAAATCATTTAAACAAGTAAAAGGCAGAGATTGTTGGATTGGATAAAAAGTAAGACCCAACTAAATGCTGTGCTCAAGAAATCGACTTTAAATTCTAACACATAGATAAGTTAAAAATAAAAGGATGGGGGAAATTATTTCATGAAAACACCAAACACCTGACCAAGACATTACAGGAAATAAAACTGCAGGCCTGTGAATGTAGACATGAACATTCTTCCCAATCCTGTAGCAAATAAATCCAGCAGTGTATAAAAAGGATTACACATTATAACCAAGTGGGGCTTACCTCAGAAATGCAGAGCTGCTCTAACATTTGAAATCAATCAATGTAATTCACAATATTAACAGAATAAGAAGAAAACCCATCCAATAAATGCAGAAAAGTTGCAATTTGACAGAATTGTATTTAATTAGACATTAATTTTGTATTTAATTTATACACACGCATGATAAAATTTATTCACAGCAAACCACAAGAGAAGTCCTTCCTTCTGTTTAAGTGTTAACAAGAAACATTTCATACTTAGTGGTGAAAGACTGAATGTTTTCCACTTAAGAGTGGGAGCAAGTCAAGGATGTCCATTCTTGCCTCTTCTGGTAAGAATTGCAATAAAAGTACTAGTCAGTTTGGTAAGGCAAAGAAAGAGAGGGAGAGAGGGAGGGAGGGAGGGAGGAAGGAAAAGAAGGAAGGAAGGAAGTCAAATTGGAAAGATAGAAGTTCAAACTGTCTATATTTTATGTGACATGATCATCTCCATAGAAAATCTGAAAGAATCTATTTAAAAGATACCAGGATTCAAGTTGATGTATAAAAATTCATTGTATTTAGGTATGCTGGCCATGAACAATTGTAAACTGAAGTAAAATACATTACTTTATATAATAGTTTCCAAAAACATGAAATATTTAGGGATAAAGTTAGCAAAATACATTCTAGATTTTTACAGTAAAAACTATAGACTATTGATGACAGAAATTAAAGAGACCTAATAAATGGAAAGATAGATTGCGTTTCATTGATCAGAAGACTTAATATTGTTAAAGATTTAGGTTCTCCCCAAAGCGATCTATAGAATCAATGCAATTTCAATTAAAATCCCAACAAGCTTTTTTACAGAAATTGACAAGCTGATTTTAAATCATATGTGGAAAAGCACAGGAACTAGAATAGTCGAAGCAATTTTACAAGAGAATAATTTTGGAGGACTCGATTTATTTCAAGATTTAGTATAAAGCTATAATAATCAAGACAGTGTAACATTGGTATAGGATAAACATAGATCACTGGGAGAGAATATAGGTCCAGAAATAGAACCAAAGGTATAATAAAGTTAGCTGATTTTCAAGAATGATGCCAAGATAATTCAGTAGAAAAGGATGGTCCAAAAAACAGTGCTGGTACTTAGATATCCGCTTACAAAAATGGCCTATATATAAACACCAGCTTTATTCTTAATCACCCAAGATTATAAACAACCCAAAAATCCATCATTTGGTGAATGGATAAACACATTTTGATATATCCATACAGTGGAATATAAATATAAATAAGCAATATAAAGAAACAAACTATTGATACATTCAGCAACATAGATGAATCTTAAAAGCACTATGTGAAGTAAAATGCCAAAAATAAAAGACTATGTAGTTTATGATTCCCTTTATATGAAATTCCAGAAGAAGCAAAACTATAATAAAGGAAATCACATGAGCTGTTGCAAGGGTTGGGGGCCAGGGGAGGAGATTGACTGCAGAAGAACACCTAAAAAAAAGTTGAATTTTACTGTATATAAATTATATCACAATAATCCTTAATTTAAAAAATATGTAAACTCATTTTAGTTTTAGATCCAGCAGGCATGAAATCATTCCATCTAACAGCTGGTGGAGTTTGTAAACTCTCTCTGCACCCATCTCTCCCCTGACTGGTAGCAGCGTGTGAACAGGTGCAAGCTCGCAGCCCAGGTTGGGAGCCCTGATGGTGATCTGCAGAGTAAAACACCACATGAGGGTAGATGAGAGGGTATGGAAAGGAGTAACAGTGCCAGGGAGACCAATACATTTGTCGTCAGTGAAACCCTTTTTTAAATTGCAGCGACATCTTCCTGAGGAAATAATTTATTTAAATTAATAGAATAATTTTCAGATTGGATTTTGTTGGGAAAGGAGAGGACTTTTATATCTAGAAGATAGATTTTGCGACTCCTATTTACAGTCAGTTTTTCACTGTTTTTCATTCAAAACATTGGCCAAATGTATAATATGTATTGAAAGGAGTTTGGCCTAAGAAGCACTTTGAGTGCTTTGATGTAATGAACTTTTCTGTAGGGCTTCTTTTTTAGACCATTGCACCACAGTAGGCATTGATAGTTTTGTTATTATGATGCCAAACATTTATATGACTATCTTTTTAAGATAAAATTCTTCAGCTGTTTCTCTTTTGTCTTGGCTACTATCCAGACTTTAATACCTCTTTGAATTGTGCAGTGGATCATAACCCATATTTTAGCCTCCCAGCTATCCCGTCACCCTCCACAGACTGCCACCTCTGGTTCCAGCAGCTTTCGGGTTCCCTTTATTCCACAGAAGTTACGTCTTCGATTCGCAAGGTTTCAAACCTGTTCTCGATATTACCTACTCCATGTGGGGTGGGACTCTCTTCCTAAGGGCGATATTATCTGTGTTCTACCACCATGATGACCCTTTGCTCTCTCCTTTTTTTCACTTAGTCTCCACTGATCTTTCCAGTATAGGCTGTAGATTAATGTTGCTGGTTTCTAATGTCTGTTTGTCTGTTTGCATATAAATTGAATATTGTAATATTTTCTCTCTTATATTTTAGTTTTGTTTTATGGGTTTATTTGCTCTCCTGGTTTACCTGTAAGGTCTCTCTGGGGAATATGTTCACAGATTTGGATATAATCAGCTGCCATTATCCTGTAGAAACTTATAAATCAACACTTTATATTTTAAGTTATTCTTGTTGTTTAACTCATAATACCAACTTTTGCTGGATATTTTTAAAACATTACCCATGTTTTTTAAGCCATTCATAGAAAAAAAATAATTGGAGAAATAGTTATCTACAGTTATTTAATAGGACTCAGATATAGAAGTGGAATTAGGCTTGTTCTGTATCTTTTAGAATCAATAGCTACAAGGTTCGGTGAAGCTTATTTGGAATTAGTACAAGGAAGACTTTTTAGCAGAGATCAAGTAGGCTATAGGGTTGCAGAGGTATTCCAAGTTAAAATAAAAAATTTTTATATAAGGAATTAAGCATCTAATGAAGAAATGGATAACCTTTAAGGTGCCACCTATGATATGTTGTAAATTATGGGCTTGCCCACAAACTCAGCCATGATGAGCAAATTCAGCTGCTGGCTGGTGTATTGCAGAATATGTACATACATAAATATGGTTTCATGTTATATCATTAAATAATGAATTTGTTCCACATCTAGCATAAATATTAAATATGCTAGATGTGGAACAAATTCAAGAAAGTGTATAAGACTTCTACTTTTTAAAAAATGACCCCAAGAATGCATTTGGTGTTAAAAGAATTATAATAATTAAGAGCAAGAGTCTCTAGAGCTAGTCGGGCTAGGTCGAGGTTCTCGTTCTGCTACCTACTAGCTGGACAGACTGGACTTCTCTGTGCCTTGGTTTCCTCACTGTAAGATGGTGAGAAGTATTCTATTTCATAGGACTGTTGTAAAAATTAAATGAGTTAATCCATGTAAAATTCTTAGGATGGAACCTGGCTATTTAAGTGTAACTGTTATAGATCTGCAGTTCCTTTCAGAAGCCCTTGGGGCCAAATGCAAGTTGGAATTTAGATTTTTTTGTTTTAATTTTAGGAAGCTAATACGATGCATCTGCTATTTGTTGTGAAACCTCTTAGGAGTGTCTGAGACAGCACCCTGTAATCAAACACGTTAATTATTTAGTGGTGAAACTTATGAAACTTTATACTAAGTGGGATGAAGAGTCATCAATTTAGGTCTGATTTTGCTGCCAAATTACTAAAAACTTGCTTTTTTGGAGCTTTTAGATTTTGACATTGTGATAAATGAATATGAATAATTGTCATCATCAGACTTCTGCTCCAGGATGAAATACTGAATGCTACAGGATGGATAATAACCACAAAGGCCTTCTACAGTTACAATGAGACTAGCTCAAGTTACCTGATGTAGACCTTAAGATAAGTCTGCTGGGGTCGTGGGATTAGCAAAAGCAGTATCTTTTGTTGATTGAAACATAATTTGGGGGATAGGAGTTTCTTTAAAGTAGATACAATATAGCAACAGTATTATCGCCTCATTGCCACCTTAGCTTCAGAAGTGTATTCTGTTCTGGCCAAGATGAAGGTGAATGTAGATGTGCACCTTGCTTCCGTGCATATCCAAAAGAAGGATAACAACCAATTAAAAAAAAAAAACAGAACTGCCAGAAAACCAAACTGTGGAAGTCTGACAACCAAGGTGTAAAGAAGAAACCTTCTTCCAGACTGCTATGCCGAGACAAAGAAACATGGCCCAAATGAAAGAAGAGATTAAAACTTTAGAGAAAGAACTAAGTGACAAAGAGATAGCCAGCCTATCAGATGCAGAGTTCAAAACACTGTAATCAGAATGCTCACAGACGTGATTGACTATGGATGCAAAATAAAGGAAGAAGTGAAGGCTATTCAAAGTGAAATGAAGAAGAATAAACGGGACCAACAGTGAAGGGAAGGAAACTGGGACTCAAATCAACGATTTGGAACAGAAGGAAGAAATAAACATTTGATCAGAACAGAATGAAGAAACAAGAATTCAAAAAAATGAGGAGAGGCTTAGGAATCTCTGGGACAACTTTAAACATTCCAACATCTGAATCGTAGAGGTGCCAGAAGCAGAAGAGGAAGAGCAAGAAATGGAAAACTTACTTGAAAATATAATGAAGGAAAACTTCCCCAATCTGGCGAAGGAAATAGACTTCTAGGAAGTTCAGGAAGCTCAGAGAGTCCCAAAGAAGTTGGACCCAAGGAGGAACACACCAAGACACATCGTCATTACATTACCCAAGATTAAAGATAATGAGAGAATCTTAAAAGCAGTAAGAGAAAAGGAGAGAGTTACCTACAAAGGAGTTCCCATAAGACTGTCAGCCGATTTTTCAAAAGAAACCTTATAAGCTAGAAGGGGCTGGAAAGAAGTATTCCAAGTCATGAAAGTCAAGGACAAACATCCAAGATTACTCTATCCAGCAAAACTATCATTTAGAATGGAAGGGTAGATAAAGTGCTTCCTAGATAAGGTCAAGGTAAAGGAGTTCATCATCATCAAGCCCTTATTATATGAAATGTTAAAGGGACTTATCTAAGAAAAAGAAGATGATCAAAAATATGAACAGTAAAATGACAACAAACTCACAACTATCAATAACTGAACCTAAAACAAAAACTAAGCAAACAACTAGAACAGGAATAGAATCACAGAAATGGAGATCACATGGAGGGTTATCAGTGGGGAGGGGAAAGGGGAGGATAGGGGAAAAGGTACAGGGAATAAGAAGCATAAATGGTACGTACAAAATAGATGTGGGGAGGTTAAGGATAGTATAGGAAATAGAGAAGCCAAAGAACTTACATGTATGACCCATGGACATGAATGAAGGGGGAGGAATGATGGTGGGAGGGGGGGATACAGGGTGGAGGGGGATAAAGGGGAGAAAAATGTGGGACAACTATAATAGCATAATCAATAAAATATACTTTTTAAAAAGAAGTGTATGGTTCAAATATGCTCTCCCATTGTTGTGACTCGGATGCTTTCTCTGTCACCGATTTTTTGCGTGTTTGTGGGTCTTTTAGACTCAGTCAGCTCTCTTAAGTAGTTTAGCTCCCCCTCTTGTGTCCCTATTGAATGCCTTCAAAAAAGGCCCAATTAGATATTGTTATCCCTATTGGAAGATTTATGCAAGGCCAGCTGAGAAGTCTCTGGCCAGTTTATGGATTAACTCTCCCAGAGCCAGGTTCTAATCTCGGGTCCAGTCTGCTGTTCCTGTCTGACAGTTTACATAGTAGGGATGGTGGGCTTAAGTGCATAGTGAGCATTCCAGGTATTGGCCTGTTCAAGACTATCATGAGTCACTTAAATAATATATGAAAGAACAAGTCATACAATAATTTTTCATGCTGGTAGGTTAGTTAGTGCTGGGAAACAATATTTTAGACAAACAGAAGAGTCTAGCAAATAAATCTAAATAAGAGATACATGTTTATGAAAAATCTGGAGCTCAATGAATTTCAAAGAGACAGACTAAAAGGTTTGGCAGGGTTTTTAAAGATAGTGAGTACACAAACACATGTGCCTAGTGGCTTAGTCCAGCTATCTAGTACTTTTTACAGTTTCTCCCCAAAGCATAGTTAGTACTGATTATGTGATTTTTTCCCCTGCATTCAAGCCGTCCTTTTAATTTAAATTTTATTTTGACATAGTATTGCTTACAGAAAAATGCAAGAATAGTTCATTTTGTTCTTGGGCTGGCAGTTAGTTTGCCCTCAATCAACAGTTACATCTATCATCTGCTCGATGGTGGGAACCAGTGAAAATGTTCTTCAAGTTCCACTTGAGCTCTTATGTTCATTTTCCATAGCACTCACTCTGTGTGTCACTCAGCAACTGCAGAAACGTTGGATCTCAACAGTGGCTCATCTAATTTTTGGTCTAACAGTTTTCAGAATATTAAATTCACTTTCCCTAATTAGAAGCCTTTTAATCTTTCTGAAACAAAGTATACAGTTAATTGTCAAATGCAGAACTCTTGAGAAAATGTCTCTTGAGTAATAAAGCATATCAAGATGTTAATTAGTTGCGGGTAAGAAGGGTAAGTGTGGAGAAGGAATACTTATGTATTCTACCAAAATAAAAGGCTGAGTTTTACCCTTAGAACACCTTACCAATTCCTTACTCCCCAGTTCAAAGACTTACCTTTCTTTGGCCAGCAATATAAAGGCTTCTGTACCCTAAAATAGGAGTCTTTTATTGAGCTCTCATCCTCTAGGACCACTTCAAGTTTTTCTTTGAAATTTTTGATACCTTGCAATATCATTTTCAGGATCTCTTGAAAATGTTTGTTTTTGTTCTTTCATATGTCTCAAGTGACTATTTGTAAAGGAATTTTATTTGAATTATAATCTCCCTAATTTCTCAGAGGTTTTTGTTTGTTTGTTTAATTTAAATCACTTTTTATTTTTCAATTATATTTGACATACAATAGTATATTAGTTTTAGTTGTATACCCCAGTGATCAGACATTATACAACTTACTAAGTGATCATCCCTATAAATCTTGCGCCTGACACCATACTTAGTTATTAGAATATTACTCACTATATCCCCTATGCTGTACTTTACATCCTCATGACAGTTCTATAACGGCCATTGTACTTCTTAATCCCTTTGCCTTTTTCACCTGTGTTCCCAACCCCCTTCCCATCTGGCATCCATCAAAATGTTTTCTGTATCGATGAGTCTGTTTCTTTTCTGCTTGTTTGTTTGTTCTTTAGATTTAATTATTAATAGATATGTACTTATTGTCATTTTATTGTCATATTTTTATTTATTTTTTTCTTTTTAAAGAAGACCCTTTAAATTTCATGTAATTCTGGTTTAGTGGTGATGAACTCCTTTAGCTTTTTCTTGTCTTGGAAGCTCTTTATTCGTCCTTTGATTTTAAATGATAGCTCTGCTGGATAGAGTACTCCTAGTTGTAGGTCCTTGCTTTTCATCACTTTGAATGTTTGTTGCCAATCCCTTTGGGCCTACAAAGCTCCTGTTGAGAAATCAGCTGACAGTCTTATGGGAACTCCCTCGTAGATAACGAAACTGCTTTTCTCTTGCTGCTTTTAAGATTTTGCATTTTAATTATGATGTATCTTGATATGGGCCTCTTTGGGTTCATCTTGTTGGGACTCTGTGCTTCCTGGACTTGTATGTATTTCCTTCAACAAGTTAGGGAAGTGTTCTATCATTTTTTTTTCAACTAGATTTTTTAACTTCTTGCTTTCTCTCTTGTCCTTTAGGCACCCCCATAATGTGAATGTTGGTACACTTCAGAGAATTTTTTTAATGTGTCATTTTATATACACTGCACAGAATCAGAGTTTATTTAAAAATTAGGAATCTTGCACTTAACTGTTCCATACAAACTGTGATTTGAGTAGAGGGTAAGCCTTATACATGTGGTGGGCATATATCTGCAAGGGCGTATCGTAAGCCCTACACCCACCATTAAGATGTGCACGTGGCTGGGAGGGAGCCAGTCGATATGATTTCCGCAGGGTAAAAGCTTGTTACAGGGAGTCAGAATAGAAAAAGTGCTAAACCACTCAGGATGCCTAGAGTCTCCTAAAATGTAACTTAGCAGTGTCATTAACCAAAATATATGTCTTAAGGAATCAGTACATGTTTGAAAGACCAATCATTTTGTTGTTCCTTGTTTATGTTACTTAAATCTGCAACCATTTTCAAAAATTGAGATTTTAATACCTTACATTTGTTCTAGCAGCTTAATGAAATAGAACAGGAAACCAAGAAGCAAATGCTGCAATATGAGCTTAAAAAGGGTTACCAGTACTTGAATTACCTGTCTTTTTAAACTGTGCAGATCAGTCCCTGAGCCTGGTGAGTGGCAACACAAGGCCACACAACAGTGTGAAGTCATTTGAGAGAGCTTTATGTGATGATGAGCTTTAAGGCAAATGATGAATTTGGGAAAGATAATAGTTCATTACTTGCGAGGTTCTTTTCAAACTTGACTAGAGGATATAGCACCTCAGCAAAGGCAGGATGTTGATAGATTCTTAAATAATAGAGGATATTCTCACTATTTGCTGAGGACACATCTTAGGAGAAAATATGACATTGCAGTTATATTTGGTGCTATTTAATTATACTCACATGTGTAGGTAGGAAGTACAGTCTAAAATTTAAAAACAGCAATATGACAGTGTATTGTCTTACTAGGTAAACAAGGCCTGAGCACTAAGCAGTGTCATGCTCTTTGCTAGCTACTGACACCACAGAGATAAAAAGACAAGGTCTTTGTTCTCAAGATGCTCACAACTGTGTAGCGAGACAGACAAGTAATCTTTTATTGAACACTGTGATTCTCACCACACCAATCCCACTGGCTTCACCTTCAGTTCTCTAGCCCACACCAGGCCTCCAGGTAGAATGTCTGAGATGGGACCTGGGAATCCGTATTGTTAAAACCTACCTCAGTTCTCAGTGAAGAGGCAGGCCTGGAACCACAATTCCAGGGTAAGACTAATTCATACCCAGGCACTCTGTTTACCCCTTCCTCCCAGGATCTTGGGAAGTTGCAATGTTTCCCAGTTTTGCCTTAGGCTAAGTGGGGAAGGCCAGGACAGGAGGAAACCAGCCCTTCCACCCAACCCCTGCAAGGGCTCTGGCTCCTACAGGCTGCTAGGGCTGTGGAATATGAGAATCCTCCATTACAGGCACCCAGGCATGCCGCCAGGATACAAAAACCTAAGTTCAGCTCAAGCACTTGGAGAATTCTCTGTTCTTTCCAGATGATAAATATGAGCAGTGCACTCACCCCTTTCCTCTTTCCTATTCCCATCACTTGTGAATCTCCTGTTCCCACTCCTTGAGTCAATCCAGACATGAAAGGTAATTTGTCAACTTTACCAACCCTGTTAAAAAAAGAGGGAGGGTGTATGTACCAGCATTCAAGATTATCAAAAATATGTATAATATATTGTGAGACTATCATTATAATATATTTTTAAAGATTTTAATCGTTCACTTTTAGAGGGAGTGGAAGGGAGGGAGAAAGAGAGAAAGACACACATCAATGTGCAAGAGATACTTGGATCAGTTGCCTCTTGCACACCCCCAACTGGGGACCTGGCCCGCCACCCCAGCATGTGCCCTGAGTGGGAATTGAACCGGCAGCCTTTCAGTTTGCAGTCCGGCGCTCAGTCCACTGAGCCACACCAGCCAGTAAAAACACACCAGAATGTGTTTTCATTCTGTATAGTTTTGTGGAGTATTTTACCCCCATTTTTTGCATGCTCCTCTTTAGGGGAGCAAAGATTGTTTTTTACAAACATACCTTTTATTTTGAGTCTTTCCTCTTTTTCTCATGACAGCTTTGAGATACAATTCACATACCACATAAAATCCACCCTTTTAAACTATATAATTTTATGGAGTTTAGTATAGTCCTAGAATGCAACTATCACCACTATCTGCTTCCTGAATGTTTTCATCCCCTCAAAGAGAAACCCTGTACCCTTTGGCTGTCACTCCTCATTCCCTCCGTTCCCATCACCCATGTCTTCCAAGTCGCTGGCAACTACTAATCTACTTTCTATCTGTATGGATTTGCCTATTCTGGACACTTCATATAAACAGAATCATACGAGATGTGACTTTTTGTGCCTGCCAACTTTGACTTGGCGTTATGTTTTTAAGGTTCATCCACGTTTTTGAGTATGTCAGTAGTTTGTCCCTTTTTTGTGTCCACTGCCTTCTCATCGTGTGCTCACATGGCCTTTCCTCAGTGCAGTGTCAGGGGAGAGTGTGGAGAGAGTGAGCTGTGGCCTCTCCTTTTTTGAGGGCATTGATTTCATTATGGGGCTCTACCCTCATGACCTCATCCAAACCTAATTATCTGTCTGAAGCCCCAGTTCCCAGTATCATCACACTGGTGCTTAGGGCTTCCACATAATGAATTTTGAGGGGACACAAATGTTCAGTCCGTAACAACCTCCATTGCTTTTTTTTACTGTGGCTAAAAAACATTACATAAAATTTTCCATCCTAATTATTTCTAAGTATATAGTTCAGTGGTGTCATAGTCACACTGTTGTGCAACCAATCTTCAGAGCTTTTTCATCTTGTAAAACTGAAACTCCGTACCCATTAAAGAACAACTCCCCATTTTCACCTGTCCCAGTCCCTGTCAACCACCACCTTACTTTCTGTTTCTATGAATTTGGTGGCTGCACAGGAAGGTTACACAGGATGGTTGCCTGACCTGAAAGGAGCATAGGTTCTTTTACCTTCACATCATTGGCTAGACCTAGCTGTACAGCCCTGCTTGACTGTAAAGGGGAGTGGGAAATATAATCTTACTCCCAGGGGAAAGGGAAGTAAGTTTTGGTGAACATAGAGCAGCTGCTACCACAGCCTAGAGTTAAATCTGGACGTGACAGGATATAGGTGATTAAAGCCATGAGGGAAGATGGGGATCGCCCCATAGAGGATGTAACAGAGACAGTCACATAAAATAAACAAGGGCACTTTCTCGGAGGGCCAGTAATGCTAAAGATAATGTATGTCATCTAACTACAATATTTTGAAAAGTTACTACTATGTTTATAGGAAAGTTAACCCATGTAGATTCAAAATGGAAAAGTAGCTTTTTGAGAGACTGGAATGTTTTCAGTTCAGGTTAACCAGAAAAAGTATATATTAGCATGATTATTTTATGACTGTTGAAGCTTGTACCTATAAAGTGGCCCTGAATATGATACTAAACTAAGTAAAGGTTTATTTTTTCATTTGTCACTTATTTAGTTCATGTTTATTGAGCATTTAATATGTGACAGGCAGTGTGAGTATTGTAACAATAAATTTAATAGGAAAAAAGTGTGGTAAGTAAATAAATATATAAAACAGCAGGCAGAATCTTTAGGATCACAGAAACTGCTTATCTAAAATGTTTTACCCCCGAGATAGCAGTCTGGATGTGAGAGACATTGGTTTTGGAGCCAGGCAGACCTGGGTTTGACTCTCAGCTCTACTGCTTGCTCTCTGTGACCTTAGGGAAGTTTTAACATCTCTGGAATTCTGGCTTCATTAGTTGCTAAGTTGATGCTAATAATACTATCTGTTTTTGGGTGGTTTTGTAGATGAGGAATACTCTGTGTACATAAAGCCTAACACAGTGCTTGGTATTACATATGTCGTATTATTATTATTATTATTATTATTATTATTATTATTATTATTATTGAAGACGATGTAGCTCATACTGGTTTGGAAAAATGACCATCACCTTACACTAATTTGTGAGTTTGTCACTGAGTAGTTATTTAGTGAGCTATTACTCTGCACAAAGTACTTGGGATTGGACTGTGTCTTTGTGCCTGTGTTTTCAAAAGCCTCATTCGGTTTTTACCGCAGTAATGTTTGTATCACAGGTCTGCTACCAGCAGGCTTATATACTGTCTTCCCTGCTTTCAAATGACCACTCTTCTCACCCTGTTGCTGGGCTGCCGGCAGCTGCCTGACTCATCCTGCAGAATGTCCACTTCCCCTGCGCACCCCTCTGTTTTTCATTGCTGGCACTTCCACTGATGCTCCTTGGGGAGCCATTTTACTTTACACATAATTCTTCCTTAGCCCCCTTCCTTAAGCTTATTCTTTTAATTTTTCATTTTTTTACAGTTACCACAGGAATAATTCACCATCTTCTTTCTCTCTTTGCTAGTTCATTCTCCTTCTCACACCATGGGCTGCTTTAAGGTCATATACCTTGCAGATACCCAGGATTCTCCCCAGAAGTTTCTCTTTGCTGATGCTCCTGCTGACGCACCATCACTGCACATGCGCTGTCCGCAGGCCTTGTGTCCCCCACCTCCAGCAGTTCTGCACACTAACGGGGGACAGAGACCTGCCGGACACCTTTCCGAATTCTCAGGACAGCCCTTTGCACATGGGAAATGGCTTACAAAGCTCTGTTGACCCGAAAGGAAGAACAATCAATTATTTTTACCTCACATTGAAATAAGTTTTTAAAATGTATTTTATATAAAATTTTATTTTGTTTCAATGCCAGTATTGCAGCAATATTTCTTTTTCCTGACGGATGCAAACAGCCTCACTTAGATATGGATTAAATGTGCTTTTGTGAGATTAGTTAGGATTCACTTACTACCTTATTTTTATGGCAAACTGGATTCTGCCTTTACAAAACCATTTTGGCACATAAATTATAAGATGTGATCTATCTGTTCAGAATTTTTATCTTTCAGTAATTTTTCTTAAAAGGAGATTTAGTTTTCAGTGAAAGTGCTTTGTTTGTCTTTGTCGTCTTTAATGGGTAACTTCTTGTGCCACTTACCACAAACTAAGATTCTCAAACTTTTCCAGTCTTAGGGCACGAGGTAATTAGTACAGTCAACTGGAAATAGACCAGGGATTAATAAACGTAGCACATGTTGGCTGATGCCACAGGGCTATGACTGCTGAGAAGCAGACATGCCACTATAATTAAAAACAGTCATCGACTGCACAGCATACAAATTTATAGAGGAAGAATTGTACATTCCTTATTGTAAATGAACATGCCATATTATCTTGAGAACTTGCCCATCATTAGTAAGTTTAAAAACAATAACTCACAAGTTAACATCCCTACCCGCGCTGCCACTGCCCCATTTAGGACTTTCATGCCTCTCCCTGGACCATTGCCGCCATCCCTCCAGGTGTCTGTCCTTGGCCTTCCCCATCTAACCCATCCACCACTTCCAGTTCCCTTCAACCTTCCCCCTGCTGTTGCTCCTCAAAAACTTGATGCTCATCAGCCTTCATTATTCTTGATTTCCTCTACTTCCTTTCCTCCCTCTCTTCTTCCCTCCCTTTATCTCTGTGTCTATTTTTTTGTTCTTTTCCTTTCAGGAAAAAATCAAAGTGAACACACAAAGTTTTTGCTTCAACCACTCAAAATTCTCCAAAATCACCCTCACCCTCCACCTTCCCCATGAATATATATACATGTGCACATGCACGTGTATATATATCCACATTTTTAAAAAGATTTTATTTATTTATTTTTAGGGGGAAGGGAGGGAGAAAGAGAGGGAGCAAGACATTGATGTGTGAGAGAAACATTGATTGGTTGCCTCTCACACACTCCCAACTGAGGACTGGCCTACAACCCAGCCATGTGCCCTGACTGGGAATCGAACCTGCAACAACATTTCAGTTTGTGGGAGGACGCTCACTCCACTGAGCCACACCAGTCAGGGCAATATCTCCACTTTCAAAAGTCCACATGTGATAAAGGTACTGGTTCAAAAGCAACTTCGTAATGTTTTTCTCATCATCTCTTCCATCCACATCGATGAGTATACATCATCTTTACTTCTCCTGGCACCTTATACTTCTAGAACTTACCATATTCTGCCTTGTGTTATCATTATAGTGGTTTGAAAGCTCTTAAAAGCACTATTCATGTTTGGTTGATTTTGTATACCTCCTAGCACCCCACAGACGGATCTGCTCATAGTCATAAAAAGGGTTTATGAATACTTCTTTCTCTACAAGATAGGCTAGTGTAATTGTACTTTGTTGAACTGGTGTTTGTGATGACTCCTTGTATCATTACACGTTACACGTTCTCTTTTACAGGAGTTCCTTTACATATTCAAGGTGCAAGAGCAGCCCCTTTTCATTAACAAGTTTAATCTTGCTTGTTATTTGAATCTCAACATTCAGTGAATTGTACCCTCTCTGTTGGCAGCCTCGTGTGCAAGCTGAACACAAGGACCACCATCCTGGCAGCAACTAATCCCAAAGGCCAGTACGACCCCCACGAGTCTGTGTCTGTGAACATTGCCCTCGGCAGCCCACTCTTAAGTCGATTTGACCTGATCCTGGTTTTGCTTGATACCAAGAATGAAGACTGGGATCGTATAATTTCTTCCTTTATCTTAGAAAACAAAGGTATGTGAAGACAAATTATTCAAACTGAAAAAGGAAGAAAGTAGACATAACCAAATGAAATTTTCTTTGAAGAAAATTAAATAAATACCTAAGGTACCCTACCTACCAGGAACAGAAAGATGCTTAGACTGAAAGCAGTGACAGGAGCCAATAAGCCCAGAATGATCAGAGAGAAAAGGGCTTTTCTCTGTGTGCCACCGATGAGATTATAGTTGTGAATATGTTTTTCGTGATGAAAGGGGACAATCTTATATAATTATTACTCCCTGAATGCAAGAAAAACCTTATGGTAATATAATTGTTACTTATTCCTTATGAGTTAACTGGACTGAATTATGAAACACAAATCTGAATATGGTTTCTCTTTAAATTCAATTTGATTTCTCAAGTATTATTTTAAAACATAGAGCAGACCAGAATTATTTTGACTAATTTTAACCCCCATAGGAAGCTTACCTTTGTTAAACTTGGACCCTCCCACCGTTCTAGAACTATATGCTGCACAGAGACAGGTCTAGGTTTTAATAGCCACAAAACCTAAATGTTATCTTTTTTTAAATGAGTGCAAGAACTTTATCAAAAGCCTTAAAATGAGATGTTTGCCTTTTGTGACAATTTTTACTGACCCAGTACCTGATATGTACAGGTTACCCAAGCAAATCAGAGAAGCTCTGGAGCATGGAAAAGATGAAAACCTACTTCTGCCTCATTAGGGGACTCCAGCCCACGCTGTCTGAAGCGGGTAATCAGGTTCTTCTCCGGTACTACCAGATGCAGAGGCAGAGTGATTCCCGGAACGCAGCCCGAACAACCATCCGCCTGTTGGAGAGCTTGATACGATTAGCAGAAGGTTTATTTCATTCGACAAATGAATATTTTATTGGGTACCCAATGTGTACAAGGCATGGGGGTTGGCACCATGAATTCAAAGATGAATAAGACTAATCTCTACTCTAAGGTACTCACAGTTACTTATTCAAGTAAAGGCTCTGAGCTATGAAACCTCCACTCTTCTGGGGAAATGCATGGGTGTTAAGTGAAGTGTAGTGTCATTAAGAAAGAGGAACCTTTGTGATATCTCAGGACCTCCTATAACTTAAGATGTCATCTATTTAGAAAGTCTTAGTTACTGTGGTTTTGTTTCTCAGTGGCAGTCTGTTAGTATTTTGGATTAGATACTGCCTTGTTTGGAAGTGTTTCCTGTACAGCAAACCGCCACTGCCATCATAACACCAAATTGCCCTTATCCTCTCCCCAAGGTATGAGTTTCCTGCTAATGTACAGCTTACATGCATCTCAAGTCTTTTTTTTTCCAAGCATTGGCTTTTACAGTTAGCCCTTGTTTAAATAATTCAAAAAAATTTCACATGAACTGACTGTACCATATAATGACAATAATATGTGCTTAATAAAAAGTTCTATAAAACAGATACACTTTACTTTGTAAGGATTTATAGCTAATATGAGGGCAAGAAATACCCACATTTTACATTCAGGAGTTGGGTAGTCTTGAAAAGCTCAAAGATAAAGAAAAGGGCCAGAGATGAGAAATGAGTTTAATTTTGTATGTTTCTATAATAGACTCAAAAGTGAGGATTACAATTGTTGAATATTAAATATATGCTTATATAACCCCTTTTTTCTCTGGAGCCCAGAATACTTTTTCATATAAATTACACGGAATTGCCATGGGCAATGCAGAAGGATTAGGCCCTTTATTGGAGGAATAACCTTAAAGCAAGTTAAACTTAGACTTTTGTACTTGTTCTGGTACAAAATTAATTTGTTATTAGTAGCTCATTTAGAATATACAATTCTTTAGGAGGGGGATCAGGTAGAACATTACATATATCACCTCAAATATGTATTTAAAATTTTTTATCTTTATAATTTTAAATGCATCTTATTTTCTTAGCTCATGCTCGCCTGATGTTTCGTGACACTGTGACTCTGGAAGATGCTATCACAGTAGTGTCCGTAATGGAGTCCTCAATGCAGGTAAGGACATTTTGTACTAATATTTGAATTGTAATTATAAGCAGTAAATAAAATTGTGTATCAGTTACTAAAGTGATCATGATCTAGACCTCATACTTCCTGGAAATATACCCAAAGGAACCATTTAAAATAAGGAAAAAAATTGTCATAGAAACATTCTCTGTATCAGTAGCATTGCTTTTGCACATCTATGTCAAGTAGTGGGTCTCAGTCCTTTTTCTCCGTCACACCTAAGGGATGCTCATGGTCCCACTAGTGAGAACATGGCTTCCTAGAGCAATGCTTGCCAGCAAGAATAGGGGAAGAAGACTACTGAAATTTGAAAAAGGCCCCCAGGTGATTCTGATTTCAAGGTGGGGGTGTGAAGGGCTGGTCTTAGCCATCTGTGATCAGTGGCCCCTAGTGTGTACCCATTGTATGCAGGCTGGCCTGGTGACTCTCCCTGGTCTTTTCCGTGTCTCACACCTTCAGGGAGGCGCGCTGCTGGGAGGTGTGAATGCACTCCACACCTCCTTTCCTGAAAACCCTCTGGAGCAGTACCAGAGGCAGTGTGAACTTATTCTAGAAAGACTTGAGCTGCACAACCTCCTGAGTGAAGAGCTAAGAAGACTTGAAAGGTGAGAAAAGAAAACCAGGAAAGGCATATAACGGAAAATCTTTATTCAGCATTTGTGAATCAAAAGAAGTAAAAATTAAGTGGAAAACCTGTCTGTGCTCTCTGTAAGGGATTGTTTCAGTTATCTATTGCTATATAATTAGCTACCCCAAAACTCAGTGACTGAAAGAAACACTGCCCTCATTCTAGTGCTCACTTTTCTGGGAGTCAGAAATTGAAGAGGCTTATGGGGATGGCTTATCTCCACATCGTGTCAGGTGGGGTTACTCGTACACCTGCTTTTAACTGGGAGCACAGCTGGGATTGGCACATCCAGGATGGCTTCCATCATGTGTGTGGTGTCTTTGCTGGGGTGGCTTAAATGGCTGGGGGCTGGCTGGCTGGGCTCTCCCTGCTGCAGGGTAGTCAGAATTCTGCCAAGGTAGCTTAGGACTCCAGTACAGCAAGAGTGGGAGTTGCTAGGCCTCTTATGGGCCGGACCAGGACTGGAGAACATCACTTCTGCCACATTCTATAGGTCAGAGCAAGTCACAAGGTCAGCGCGCAGGCAAAGCAGAGGGAAATGAACACCACCTGCTGGTGGGAGATGTGGCACAGACACATGGGAATGGGGGAATTGATGGTCGCCATCTTTGGAGACCACCTCTCAAAGCTACATTTTCTTGATTTGCTGGTTTAGTGAACTTCATGGGAAACACTGACAGGTTCTTTACTATATGTAGTAAGCAATATATAATTTTACTATATATAGTAAAATTTATAGCAGTGGGTCTCAATTACATGATAAGCACCAAAGTAAGCTACCTACAGTTCATACCCAGGATGTACAGTTGCTGTGGAATCAAGACACCTTGGTGAATGGGCTTTATTATAATGTTCACTACTACCACTTCTTCCTCTTCTCATTCTTTGGCTCCCTGTAGGAAGTGGAGTGGTGCCATTCAGAGGGATGGCTGGGGCTGCTGTTAAGACAGAGGGAGCTAGACTCCAGGAGCAGGCTGCCCCAGGCCAGACCCAAACACGAAATACCTACTTGGCCTTACCATTTTTCCTCACTAGGAAAGGACATGTGCAAGGGAGTTTACATAAAGAATTTTAGTGTTTGTTAATAATTTAATTTTATTCTTATTTTTTTAAAGCCTTCTTCCAAATATAATAAATATTTGATCATTAGTCCTTATATAACCCTGGTAAGAGAAATTCACAGGTAGAAGACTGGTTTGGGGCCAGCCTAAGTTAGCATGCTGGGCAAGTTACAGAAATAGAGGTAGCTAATACTGACCATCAGCTGGGAAGGGCCCTCCTGGTTCCCGAGCCGGCAGTTTTCCTTGCCTGCATGCCCAAGTTCATGCCTTTTAAAATGTTACATATTTAACAGACTAAAAAAATTCCCAGTGAGAATGATGTATTTTATGTTAAAGAGCGAAATCTTCCTATAGAGTGACAACTCAGGAAGGACAAAAGGAATGTTTCAAAACTCACCTTTCCAAGGATTTATCAAAATAGGGACATAAGGCAAGGATGGTATCATATGCATTACCTGAAGAATTGTTGCTGGAAACTGAATGTTTGCATGTCCCTAAATATGTGAGCTTCTAAAATCCTAGACTTCAAGACTATGCCTGTGAAACAGGAATGAGGAACAGCGAGTGTGTATCCGTTTGGGTATCATCGTGATCAGTGAGTGGCTGAGTAATTGACCTGAATCTGGTCGGTGGTGTTGATCTCAAAGCTGAAGTCTGGTGAATGGAGCGCATGTGGAAGTGGAGCAGCTGCAGGGGAATGTGGCAGCCACATTGGGACTGTGTGTGGACTGGCATTTTCTCCTATTCGCTCACTCACTCATCCAGCACCATTCTCTTTCCAATTTATAAACCTCAGCACAGCCTTCCTGGGCGAGTGTGAGGCTGGCTTTGTCCTACTAATACACCAGGCACCAACCTGCATTAAACTTGCACATTTTATAAAATCAGTCCACTTTCTTTTGGTCTCCTATTTTTTTAATGACTGAGAGTATGGTGTTAAGATCAAAGCTCTTCCTTTGGTTCTCTTATGGTTTGATGTAGCAGATCCTTTCAGGCCTGCCCTGGGCTTAGCTTTGCTTTTGGAGACACTGCTCATTGTGACTGACCAGAAACTGATCATTTTGACTACCAAAAACATGCTGGATTTAGGAAGGGAAGGAATGTGAAGCTAAGAATCAGTGTTACATGACAGAAAAGTAGCAATTGGACTTAACTAAATTCAGAATGACTCTCCTACAAGGAAAAAAGAAAAAAGAGTAGATGATGTTCTAAAAGGTAAGATTCTGCCTTAAGATGTTGTTTTCTTCTGATATTTCTTTGTAATGCAGAGGCGTGTTGGGTATTGATCCTCAAAGCAACAAAACCTGAGGCCCCGCAAATGAAAGTGAATTACCTCCAGAACACAGTCTAAAACTAATCTTAACAAGTGAGAAAGCCCCAAGTAGCACACGGGTTTATCCCCTTAGGAGAGAGTTCTCGATTCCTTAAGAAGATCACATATCAGTCATAAAACTATTTGTATTTTTATCACACTTCTGGAAAATGCTTTTAGTGACATCCTGCCTCAAATGGTGGCCATTCTACTCACCTCAAATCAGAATGCAAAGATGCTGTCTTTTATGAAATTATAGTAAAACTATAGACATCTTTATGTAGGGGAGAATTTAATTCTCAAAGTCAGAATCAGACTAAAATAGTGAGCTAAATTATTTTTATATCCCCCAAAATTATCTTCTTTTAAGACATTGTTAGGAAGCTTTAATAATTATTACTATCCGTGATCTCAGTTTGCCACTGAAAGTGTACCAGATAGTAGTAGTTTTGAAAGGTACTTTTTTTTTTTGGTTGGTCGGTTGGTTGTGACTGCTGTGAACATGAATTTGCTATATTGGTGTTCCCAAATCTAGCAAGTGTGAAAACTAACCTAATATTGACACAATAAAATGTTTTTCTCGATAGTAAAAGGTGATATATGTTCTTTATAGAGTATTTTGAAAAGTAACAGTAATGAATTAATAAGGAAACAAAAACCACATATAATCTTATTTCCCAGAGATATCTGCCATTAATACTTCAATGTATTTAGTATAATTAAATTTAATGTATTTTCTTCTATTTTCTGTCATCATACATGTTTTTAGAATAATTCACTCATCTGCTTTTTGATGTAATTCCCTTTCAGATTTAGTACATGGAAGCAGGGTCATGTTGCCCTTAATTCTGAAAAGGTGGCTCCAGGTTGTTAGGAAGGGCTTTCTAACAGACTTGCTTTTGAAAAACTGCAGTCTCTGTTAGAAATCGAGCCTCTGGCTTTAATTCTGTTTCTAATATGCACAAGATTTAAAATGGATATCACTGATCAGATCCTTCATTCAGGGAGGGTCAGTAGGTTTTGACGCATATCAACTTAGACAGTAGCTGCCCAAAACACATTTGAAACACAGCTGAGCTCTGCAGCAGAGATGCCACAGTTTTCTGGGGAAGGTCTGCCACGAATGTGAATGTGGGAGCCTCGGGCCCGGAGGAATCACAGCCTCTTTACTCCTCAGGAAGGTGAGTTTTAGATGCACTAAATTCAGTTACCTCAATTAGGTAAAGAGATGTGAGAAATCATAATTTCTAGTTTTCCACTTTTGTTCTGATCTGCAAACTTGCTGCTAAGCAACTAGACCCACCTTCTTGGTCAGCAATAAGCTACTGTGCCAATAGCTAAAAGTCCGTTTTGTAGTTACACATTTAACACAAGAGATATACTGAGCATTTTATGCTGACCTTCAAACAGTCTTACGTGAATTAAATGGACTTTTAGGGAGAAGGAAATGTAGACAAACCTACTACTTCATTTTCTTTATTTTACTTTACTTCAGGGTCAAATCAGAATGATTTTCAGATCACTTCATCTCTATTCTAATGAGAAAGGATAATTTTCTCTTGTTGTTCTTAGAGGCTGCATTTGGTGGTAACTTGGAATTATGTTGACGTTAACCCTTTAGATGGCATCTCAGACACTGAAGAAATGAAAAGGTTAAAAAAAATTCCTTTCCTTCCCAATACATATTTTCCTTATTTCTGCTATAGGTTACAGAATCAGAGTGTGTACCAATCTCAGCCAAGGGCAGTGGAGGCAGAGTCTGCTCCAGGGTCCTCGAGAAATGATCCAGGGGAAGAATCCAGACTCAGAACGTCAACACAGCAAGAAGTGAACTGTAGCACACATACCTCTTGTACCAGAGGCAGTCCCAGGGGAAGCCCGCTTCTCGATCCCCTACCTCATCTGGGGCCTAGTAGGCCAACAAGCAGAAAACATTCAGCTCAGCACAAAGGGGGCAGAGATGACGGTTTGGATTGGTTTGACTCCATGGAAACTCATCAAATTGAACCCAAAAACACTATCCCTGTGTCTCCTGCTCTCAAAACAACTGGGGGGGAAATGTCTTTGAAAAACTCCAACAAATCTCAGGGTACGGAAAAGAGTGAGCCAGTCCAAAGGAGCAAATTGGAAACTGGACAGCCTCCAGCACCAGGAGAGACAGAAGCTCCATTGAAACCAGAGAGTGTTGAGGGGAAAAAGGAAAAAAGGGCAACAGTAGTTGCTGAAACAACAGGAACTGCTGGGGAACCAGACTCAGTACTGACTCACCACGTCCCCAGGAAACTGCACAGGCTGCGCAAGGAGAGGGCCCAGGAGCTGTGCAGAAACGCCACCAGGGCACCTTCCCAGCCCATAAGCCTTTCTCGTCCTCCATCCACCCCTGTACATAGCCCAGAAAGGATGCTGGAAACTCCCGGAAGAAAGAGACAGAAATCCCTCCCTCAGGTGAAAAAGCCTGAACCTGAAAGTGTTGAAAGTCCAGGTTCTCCTGTCGCCAAACTAGCAAAATTTACTTTCAAACACAAGTCAAAACTGATCCACTCCTCTGAAGGCTACACCTTCGGGTCTCCTCATACAACTGACATAGCAGTTCAGAGACTGAAAATTTCCCAGCATGGAACAAGGGGAGAAGCAGCTCTGCTGGTAAAGGGTCCAGAAAAGTCAGCCTCTGCCTCAGGAAACGGAAGCTCAGATCAGCTGTGGGGGAGGGCAACACAGGTGTCACAGCAGCCACCAGAGAAAGATGGATCAAGAGAGGAGAGGGAACGTGCCTCTGGAAAGAGAGTTAGGCAACCCGAATCTGAGCTTCGGAACGAGGCTGGGCGTTTGCATCCTACCTGTGAAAGAGACAGAAAGGAAGAGTTTTCGTGCAATAATAAAAGCAGCAAGGTTCACGCTTGCACATTAGCTAAATTGGCAAACTTCTCCTTTACTTCCTCCTCTGAATCTAAATCAGAATCCTTGCCTCCTTCCGAAAGTGAGAACTGGCAAGAGAGAGGCTCAAGCTCTCCTCCCACGACCACAGCTACAATGCTTGGCAGGAAAAGGAAAACTTTTCAGTTAGAGGGGTCCACTGAGAGATTCAGTCTTTCCAAAAAATCTCTCTTTACTTTACCAGAACTAGAAGATGAATCATTAGATTTTGATTGGGATGAAGAAATGAGAAAAAAGCCATAATCATGAAAAGCTTGCTGGTCAAATTCCATCCTCCCCAACTCAACACAGCACCTTTAGGACATCACCATGGTCTCTGTGTATGTACAGAACTACAGGTCGTATCGAGTGTCATTCCGAAAAGCAGCCCCCCATCAGGTTTTGTAATTTCAGGTTTATCTTCATGACTCAAAAAGTCATTTAATCAGTGTTGGTCAGTGCGATACTAGCACTTGAATTAATTGTGCATAATTTTGCAGATGGAGTCCTTGTATTCCCGAAGATATTTCTGTTTGTTTTGTTTTTAAGGAGTGGGTCTTCCCAGGATTCCATCCTTCAACCACTCAGGAACAAATGTCAGGAAGGTAGTACTCCTAGAGCTAACAAGTTAGGTGAATTCTTCTATTTCCCCCCCTTTTTTTTACCCCATCATGTGCCAAGTGTGGTGAGTACTTATGATTTGACAAAATCATATGATTTTTCTAGTAGTGTTTTTGTGTTTACTATGTGTAAGATTTAAGGTGACTAAGGCTTTTTTTTTCTTTGAGAGGGACCCTTACAATTCCACTGTATTCCTAAAGATCTGGCAATTGGTCAACTATTCTGAAGTCTCGACCTTTGGAGTTTTTGTTTCTTTCTCTAGCCAGCATTTTGTGCTTCAGATTCTTTTTCTCTTTTGGGGCCCTCCCTTCAACACAAGTTCGGTCCTGTTGGAAGGAAACAGAGTCAGCCGTGGTCTCAGTCATGTATCATAGTCTGTACCCGAGTAGTTAATATGGAGATGTGTGATTCCTACTGTTACCACTCATGTGCCTTTAAAACCAGGCAAATGACTGAGTGCGGTAGTAAAAGGCAGCTCAAGCTCTGTCTTTCTTTAAATCACCCTTCCTTTGGATTCTAGCAGGGACCCTTGAATCCATAATTACAGGATTTATTTTTCTGAAGTATGAAATTATAAAAAAATTAATATTTTCTTTCATTGAGAGACTTTTAGATGTGAAGAGTACTCAAAATTATATGCACTTTGCGTAATGACCATTTCATTAAATTTATACAGAAAAAGTTAGGCACCCAATTTTTTGAGCATTTATTTAAACATTAATTGCAAAATCAACTGATTAAATTTACTGAAAAGTTTTAATCTATGAGTACAAATTTAGTATGGGTGAGTCTTTGGAAATCTCTAAACACCTTAACCGATGAAACACATCATTATCAGTTATCATAAAATTTATTATTGTGTGTTCACTTAAAACTGTTCTGAAACATCAAGACTATGGTTTTGATAATGTCTTTGTTATTTCTGTACTTAATAACTTCCTAGTGTATTATGATTCTTAATGTGGTATATTCCTAGTCTTTCAACATCAGTACTATCGTGGGCTTCGGTATTTTACTAAAACTAAAGGAAAAGGAAAGTAACTGGGTTATTGACCAGTAGTTCATTCTTGGTCTGGACTCCGTCTAATTGTGTAGACGAGGGAGTGATTCAAACCTGAGCAACAGTGTTGAGCTGCCTTTCAAATCCCTTTCTCGTAAATTTTCTCTTTGCAACTTGGTACCTTATGCAGTAATGATGTATTAAGCGCTACATGGCTGACAGCGTATAACCTATTAGCTTATCATTTACAGTATTTTGATCTCTGTTTGTTTGTCTTACCATTTAAAATGGTTAATTCTTTATTGGGAATCTTGATTTTAGAGCTTTTATTTCTTAGTAATGAATGATTTGGTTTGTGCAGTTAACTTGTCTCTTCAGGACATTGAGTAATTTATCTTTTAAAATACACTGCTGAATTGTCTCTCTTTCTTCATTATTGTATGAGACCACCATGTCACCTTCTACCTGGTTATTGTTTGTACTCACCATGAATCCTATTGTTTGTGCTAAGAAAGCCACCCTATTTTTTATTCTAGTAACTTCTACAAGGATCATTTGGTCAAGTCACAAGTTCCATGTGCCTTCCTAGATAAAAACAACTAACTACTGTATATGTAAATATTATAAATAGACATAATTACTAGAAGCAATAAATACTCAGTATGAACCCTCCCCTACTAACTAAAAAATTAAACTTATATCACAGCCTACTTTTGTGTTATTACTATTTTGTTGTGCCTGTATTTGATGCTCAAAGTCTTACAACTTGGTCAACAGGAAATCCCTTTATGTAATGCCAATACTCTTTTATGACCGACATTTCTAAAAGCATCCGTGCTATCTGTTCCAGCCCCAGTTTGATATTTTTCCCTGCCTCAGATCATAGAATCCGCTACCCGGCAGCACTGTATTTCCGTTAGAGTCTAATAGTGCCATAGGCCAAACTGCGGTTTCACAACTAAGACCGTCTTTTACGTGATATTTAATGTGTGTACCAAGGTAGCACATAGGTGTCCCAGGGGAAATACGTACAGTCTCAGAAATAACATTTCTGGCCAATAAAGGGAAGTGTCAAAATAATATTTAATTCTGAACCAACATGTCATGATATTTTTATTTCAGAGCAGTGGACTCCTTAGAAACATTTTAATAATGTAAAATTATTTAAACAATAAAAGCTAGTTTTCTTTGTGAGAAGACCAAACCAGATACTTCATTCTGTTATAAATATATAAAAGATTGAGTTTTCTTTTTTTAAGTTTCTTTTTTTACTTTTTATTTTTTAAACATTTTATTTATTTTTAGAGAGAGGAGAAGGGAAGGAGAAAGAGAGGGAGAGAAATCTCAATATGTGGCTGCTTCTCTTATGCCCCGCACTGGGGACTTGGCCCTCAACCCAGGCATTTGCCCTGACTGGGAATTGAACCGGTGACCCTTTGCTTCAAAGACCAGTGCTCAGTACACTGAGCCACACTAGCCAAGAGAAGAATTGAGTTTTCTGACACTGTAAAAGATATACACTTAAGTCTATATGTGGTATTCTAAAATTTATAACAGGGATTTTATTATTGTAACTTTTAGGGTTTCTTAAAAATGTAGACAAAACAAGCATATTATTCTGGTATCTTTAACTCAGGCCAAATTCAACCAAACCTGAAAATTTTTTTGAAGATATACCAAAACTTTAATAATAGAGATCTATTCTTGGTTGACAAATTTTAATTCCAGCAAACCTGCATATTCTTTATGTGTATATTGTACTTGATTTGTATGCCTTTCCCATGTGCTCAATAAACCTGCCTAGCTGGTAGAATTATTAGAAAACCAGTTCTAGGGAAAAAATCTTTAGAGCTCAAACTTTTTAGCCAATGCACCTCATTGAGGAGTTCAGACAAAACTACCCTAAAAGTCTAGGTAGGTCAGCAGGGACTACGCTGGAGCCAGGTTAGTCTTTCAGATGCAGCTTATCAGACAAGCTAGTTCCAAACTTAACAAACTCATGATGTGCAACGGTAGGCCAGTACACATTCCTCTGTGTTCAGAACAACACCTTTCGTGTCTTCTTTCAGTATTTTTAACATTCAGGAAAGATAAAAGAAGGTCCTGGCTCACCTTAATACTCCTTCCAATAGGGATTCTGCTATCTGTGTCCCATCTTGCAGGTGGCACAGTGCCCCAGGTATTCGGGGAGCTATTACCCACACCCATTACAGCGACTCAGAGTTCATGCAGGAAACACGTCCCTGCCACCGCAAGGACATACACAGGAAGCTGTGGGAGCTGCCCCCCCCATGACGCCCTCTTTAGTTCTTTGAGCGGTTCCACTCTCTTCCCCTCACCAAGGTTTAAAAATATGCCTAAAGGTAAAATATTTGTAAAAGCGAACTCAAGTGTTAAATTAGGCTTAACTGAACTGATGCTACGTGTCTGTAAATGTCGCAGTTCGAGCCAAGAAGGAAAACTCTCTGGGCCTGATCTCACCAAGAAGTGGGGTGTAACTTGCTCATCTTGTGAGCATCGATGGCTTTTATGCCACTCCTTATGTTCAGTTGGAACCTTGGCCACGTGCAACCACCATAAAGCAAGCGTTTGAATCAGATGCATTTTTTGGTGGGACAAACTTGGTTGAATTTAGGGTTTCATAATAAACCACGCCATTGTCGAAATAGGTTGCTCGAGATTTCTGACCCGTTTTTCAGTGCCTGCTGCTGCATGAAGGAGACCGGGTGGTGGCACAGCAACCTCGGGAATCGGGCGAGCTGGGTTTTGGAACTGAATGGTCACTCCCTGCAGTTGCCCTCGCAGTCTGCAGTGATCTCGGCCATAAAGCGGAGGATTCGGCATTTCTGAGTGAGGTGTTCTTTTTTTTTTAGATGTAAAGGTATTTAATGCAACATTCTTCATCATTCAAGTTGACATCTGAGAAAAACCGTGCTGATGAATCTATACTCTGGTAACTTCAAATGTTAATTTTTGGGGTAGGATGTAAACAGAAAAACACTTGTAAGAAAAAAAGGATTGTTTATAGACAGGAAAAGAACAACCCTACGATCAGAGTGTGGTGAAGGTATTTTCAGAGAGCAGCACTTCCCTAACCTCAACCCATCAGCAGATACTACGTGCATGTGTGTTTGCAGACACGTGTGTGCATGGGCTGGGTCTGAAAGGTGTGTGAAGTTTTCTTCAGTAGCCCAGTTGCCTTGTGGTGAGTTGAGTCCACAGGTAAGTCGAGTATAACTGAAAGCAGTGCAGCAGAACAACTGGGCGAACAGCCAGTTCAGGCTCTGGAGTCCCATGGTGAGCTCTGCAGGCAGTCCTGCCCTCTCCTTGAGCCAGGGATCCCTGAGCCAGGTATTCTTGAGTTACATAAAAGGAAAACCGCAAGACTAGCTGAAATAAAAGTGGCTTTCCCCTAAGGGTACATCAGGGAATCTTGTTAAGGGCAGGAACCCAAATCTAACCAGGCTACATGACCGTGGAACTGGAAAGTTCTCTCAGCTTCTCCTGGGTCCTCAAGGTCCCTCGGCATGGCCTGCTGGTTGAGTTATTCCCGTTCACCGCCCTCTCCAGGGTCCTGCTTTATGTGCTCACTCAAAACCGGCTCTGGGTACCTTGTGACTCTTGGTCTGCCTTGGGGTCTGGCTTCAGGTGTGCCTTTCTCTGACGCTTTCAGGCAGTGCACCCTCTTTCGCCTTACTGATTCAGGCTCTATGTTCTTGGTTCACGAGGAAGAGGGAAGGGGCATGAGGAGGCAAGTGGCCACCTGGAACAGACAGCCGCCAGAGCCTCCAAGAATATGAGGTGGGAGACAGCAATTGGCCAGTCGAGCGCACTTGTCTTCACACGTGTTTTGATTACAGGGTCTATAATTCTACAAACTGGACTGTGTCTATCAGCTGGTAAGTTGAGCGTGCATGCCTCTAAAGGAATGTAGGCCATCTTGCCCAAGCAAGCCATGTAAATTCCTGACCCGATGGCAAACAGCTGTGTCTCAGGAGCGCCAGGCCGCTTTGGCGGAGTTGAAAGTGCAGCTGTGCTGCAGACCACAGAGGGAGCTGTCTGTTGTCTCATTGGTTTTCAGGCTTCCATTTTCCTGTGCGTAAACTGATCATCAACACTACATTATAGCATTTAGAAACACTTAGATGGGAGTCAAAATAGATGGGCATACGTGAAGGATATCACTCTGAAATATACTTTGAAATAAGCTCTGCAGTTTAGACGCATTTTAACATTTTCCAGATCTTCAACTCTGTAACTGTCAACAAAGCAGGGACTAGATCTACAATGAGGAGAGGGAGGGAAATACATGTGTTATAGACCCACTACACTAATCCTTTTTAGAATTACCAGTGGCCCAGAATAATTCTAAATTGATAAATTAATGTAATGCTGATCTTTAAAGATTCTATCTTATCATTGTTGGGAGATAAACTGCTTTTTAAAATCCCAAAGCTTCCTTGAGCAATCTAGCAAGTGAAAGATGTTTGATTTGCTGCTGCCCTTGAGGGGAGTCAGTGTGAACCAGGAATGACACTGTTGCCTGGGGCATAAAAATGCCTGGAAAGACTCCTGTTTGTAGACGTAGCCCTTCAGAAACCAGTAAAGGAGGAGAAAATATGGTATCTGTACAACAAAAGCCGTCCTTGATCGGAAAGAGACCTGCCAGGCACTGTCCAGTCATTTTTCTTGCCAATATCATTGTGTTGAAGGTTACAAAAACTAGGAAACTTTAATTCTATTATTATTAGATATGTAGTTATTGTAGTACTTTTCTCCAAAAGCCACTAAAATAAACTCAGGCTCAAAGTTTCTTAGGAACTTTTCTAGTACTTAGTTTTCAAAACATAACTCATGACCTTTGATTTTCACAACAACCAGTAATATAATTCAGGTGATACCACATTTTACAAATGAGAAAACTTGAGCATGTAGTTTAAAACATATATCTTTAACATGCCTTAGTTGAAAGAAAGCTAGATTCGGTATTATATATTTCTCAACTCCTTTCCTCACTTTATTGCTTCTTTAAAAATAAACATGGATAGCCCTCACCTCTGGTTCAGTTGGTTGGGTGTCAACCGCAAATCAAAAGGTCATCGGTCCCATTTCCAGTCAGGATGATACAGGGAGATCTGGCCAGGTTGCTGGGCAGAGGAGGGGCCCAGAGAGAGGCCTTGAGGTAATGCAGGAGAGGTTGTGTTCCCTGGGTAAAGGGTAAACAAGATAGCCAAGATAGTGCTACAGGGTCGTGTTGCCCCAGCAACCAAACTAGTGTGGTATGTGACAGATTTTTCTACCCACCTCCCCCACTGAACCTGGGGAGAAGGGCCCCCCACCTGGAGTCTGCACAAAGCTAGAGCATGATGGAGGAAGGGAAGAGCCCTCCTAGCCCCTTCCAGTTCCTGATTGAAGGGGAAGCCAGGGGTCACAGAGCTATGTGTACGTAAAGGTTAACATTGCAACAGGGGAAGATGTTGAACTGCTGGTCAGGCCTGGAAAAGGTTAGAATTGGCTGAGGAAGCTAGACCTTTCCAGAATGCACGGAAGATTAGACCAGGAGATTTAAAGGGAAGGAGGGCAGAGACTCGGCCCTTCTCTTCCTCTGGGATCAGTGCACCGACACATGGCCAAGGGCTCCCGGGCAGGAGAGACTGGGGTAGTCTTGGGTGCCTCCCTGTGGATGGAATTCCTGCATGACCAGTTGCAGCAGTTGACAGCGGCCTGGCCCCCAGAGTGGGAAGCTGCAGTGTGGCGGTGGCAGTCCCAGCCCCCCATGCATATGTTGGGAACCGCTCTGCCTGTTTTTAGGAGCTATAAATCGCCCATGGCTAAGGCTCAGGACCTTCAGACTGTGAGTCACTAAGGAGACAAAGCTTATCTCCCTGGCAGGAGCACTGCTTCTGCTTCATCCATCTCTGGCCCCCAGTGCTTGGTCAATTAGTCAATGACTGGTAAGACCCCTCAGAAGGGGGCAACCTAAGCCAGACACGATCACTTGGGAAGCCCACGAGGAAGGACTCGGGGGGCTGCAGCAAAGACGGGGTGATGGACCCTCGCTCCCTGGCTATTCTGACATAGCCTGAGTCCTCATTCTGTCTGTAAGAAGTCTCCTAATCTCGGCTGCCTTACTTCCCCTGCCTGACTTAAGCCTGAGACAATGCCTTAAGCCTGAGATGATGGTGGTGGTGGGTACCGCCCTGTGCTGGGAAGGGTGGGTTCCCTAGGGCAGTCAGGCCTAAGAAAGAATATATGAAATCCTGTGAAACCTGCTTTGTTTAGAATGCTCTCAATTAAATAAGGGTCCAAGCAAGAAGTGAGTTTGTTCCTCAAAGTTTTATGGCTCTTTAGCTATCTGACCCTGACTCAAAATAGGCCCTCAGAGTTCTTTGTTATCTATTGTTTGGCCTTTACTGCCTGACGATTAATGAGCTTTACCTGTATTCCTGTGCAAAATGAACCCAATAAAAGCCCATTGAGGAAAAGGCTCTTGGCCCTTCTCCTCTGAGAGATTAGCAACCTTTCCTCTGCAAGCAGATCACATCTTGGTGGCATTATTTTCATCCGTGGCAGCCGGTGGGGGCCCTGCGGGTGGAGCCCCCCCACATGCATAGACTCCAGAGAGGCAGTGTGAAGCTGGAAAGCCATCCACTTAGCAACCTTGAGCTCTGAAGGACAGTTAAGAATGGGGCAGGATCTCTGGGCATGGTTTGGGGTTTCATCTGTTTTGGAAACAAGGTTTTTTTTCCTGTACTTTGATGAAAAGAGAAGCCTGGAGCTGGGGAGTCTCCTGCTTCCCCAAATTGTGCAACATTTTAATAAAGACCTTTTCCTTTCCCACCAGTCTTT
>PVKM010002043.1:0-69107 GCA_004027735.1 Carollia perspicillata | reverse complement strand
GGCTGGCGTAGCTCAGTGGATTGAGCACGGGCCTGTGAAGCAAAGGGTCACCGGTTTGGTTCCCAGTCAGGGCACATGCCTGGGTTGCAGGCCAGGTCCCTGGTGGGGGACACATGAAAGGCAACCACACATTGATGTTTCTCTCCCACTCTTTCTCCTTCCCTTCCCCTCTCTCTAAAAATAAATAAATAAAATATTTAAAAAAAAAGAAGTTTACTGAATACTTTAAGCTATGACTTTCTTAAAATGAGGTCTACAGGTTATGCATAATAATTTCACCCATGAGTTGGTAATCAAAGCAGGGTGTCACAAAAATGGAACAAGACATCTATAGGACATAAATATTTTGACATGGAAGCTGTGAGGTGGTGTTCTCATCCAGTCTTGAGCAATTTCAAGCTGAGTGTCTTTATGAAATGTTTCTTTATTACCAAATTAAGATGTTTGACTATATAACCTCAGACACATTTTTAAACACTGCAAAGTAATGACTAAGAAGGGCTATCTAACCTGGTGTATATATGATAACCAATTTTGATTGGAATCCTCAAGAAAGAAGGAATGTCATCAAGTTTTTATTTACTTCAATGCAAAACATGTTCTCTGTGTGTAAATGCAAATACTTCATCTCCACAAATCTCCTAAAATTAATACTTAGAATGTGTCCCTTTCAAAAAACATCATTTAAAGGTAACACCAAAGTAAGTATGTCATATTGGTGATATGTAATGTGTACTTCACATTTCAAATGGATTGTACTGGGTAGAAATTACTCAGAAAATTACTACTTTAAAAAAATGGAAAATCAGTTAAAATAACTGGATTTGACTCAGGAAGATTAGGTAAGCTGATATTGGTGGGATTCTTCAACAATATGTGTGAATGAGAAAGTATAACAAGCTGGAAGTTAGAAATACTTTCCTGACAGGAATTTAGAAAACCATTGAGAGGTTATTAGGAGCTAATATGATTAGGTTTTTCTATCACTGCCATTTAATTGGAGAGAAACAATGAGTATTAAATTTATCAGTACTTGGAGTTGTGGTTAAATTTTTATTGATTTCATTTTTGTGAATTTATTTTTATTCATTATTTGATTTTATAAAATTTATGTTATTGAATGCATTATTTTACATATTATTGTTTCTTTACTACCCAAATTTTATCCCTCCCTCCCTCCCTCCTTCCCTTAACTATTACTTCAAATTTCTGTTCTTTTAAAAATCCAGATGTATAAATAATCTAGAAAAACTAGACTTATTTTTCCTTAATAGCACATCATAAAATTAGTGGTACCTTTATTTTCCTAACAAACATATGCTAATAATATCCACCCACCTTTATTTTCTTTAGGAAAATCCACTACATTATGTGAGACTATGGGGAAAGCAGAAATTTGGCTAATGAGGACATATTGGGATTTTGAATTTCCTCGTCCATACTTACCTAATTTTGAGTTTGTAGGAGGACTGCATTGTAAACCTGCCAAACCATTGCCTAAGGTAGGTCTATTATGCTGGAGGGGGTTTTGTACCTATGATAAAAATTCTGATTTTCCTCTAATAGTTTAGAGCCTACACAACAGAGATGTGCTACTGTGCATCTTCAGGTTGTTACTCCAAATCAATTTTCCAAGTCATAGGGGTCTCTTATGAATAGTATTCCTTTTGTAGACTTGACTTTCATATTTAAGCTGAAGAATGAAGTGATATAAGCATGTTAAAAATATGAGCATGTCTACTGTGTGGGTATGAGATTGAAGGAATAGGAAACTAAAGCCTTGAGTGTCTCTGAGGAAACTGCTGTGGTCTCCCTAACCAGCATGGTGGAATTCTGAATAGGAACACTTGCCATGGTTGTTTGAGTACTAAAGAAGCTTTCATGAGAACTGTTGGGAGATTCATAGGATTTGGTCCATAGAAGTAAATATTGTCAGAAAACAGAATCAGATATGGCTTCTTGCACTGCAGTGACTTTTACTGAAGTAAGAAATAATGGAAACACTTTCTGAGATGACAATTATGAGTTAAATTTCAAATTAATTTTAAAGATCCAAAGGAATTTTCAGATGGAAATTTCTAGAAATTGTGTAGGTAATAAATATTTCTTTCCCAGCAGAGAGCATTAGAAATAGATTAGGAGTCATCAAAATGAAGTAGAAGTCATAGAACTGAGAGACCCAAATGTTGAATTGGTTCTCTACCACCAACATGTCAGGGGTGAGGATTACTGAAAAAAGAAAAATTTTGTGACACATTCCAAAGTTATAAAAGAATAAATGTGGACTGTCAAAAGTGTTGGAAGAAAAATATATTGAAAAGTAAAAGAGATTAATAGCTAAACATAAAAACATTATATTTAACCATATTAATATAAAGTGAGGAAACACTCCTTTGCTTGGCTTTTAGGTAAATAACACAATCTCTGTAGAAGGTGGAAGGTTAATGATGTTTCCAGTAGAGTTCTTGATTTCTGCTTCAAGGAACATACATGTTTAAGTTTAAAATTTCATTTCAGGACTTTGAATATGGTTTTCCTTCTTTTTTTTAATCCTCACCCAAGTACATTGTTTCACTGATTTTAGAGAGAGAAGAAGGGGGAGAGAGAGAGAGAGAGATGAGAGAGAGAGAGAGAGAGAGAGAGAGAGAGAGAGAGAGAGAGAGAGAGAGAGATGTGAGAGAGAAACATCAATTGGTTGTCTTCTTAAGCTCCCCAGCTGGGGATTGAATTCACAACCTGGGTATGTGCCCTGACAGGAAATTAAACCCATGACCTTTGGTATATGAGATGAGGCTCCAACCAACTGAGCCACACTGGCCAGGACTGAATGTAATTTTCTTACCAACCAAATACAGCTTCAGGAAAACTCTATTGAGTGTTATTACAGTAAATAATGAACTAATATCTAAATGAAGATAGAGATATGTGACATATTCTGTAGTTCACTACATAATATCTTGACACACTATTATGTTTTTCACAGTTTCACAAAATAACTCAGATTTGCTTTATTATAAGAGAGGAGGATTATTCCATTTCAAACCTTATTATTAATATAGACATTTGAGCAACATAAATACCAATCATGGCTTATCTGATGAAAGAATTATGCCAGTCACTGAATACACAGAATAAAAAAACTATGAGAGGGAATCAGATCAAGAATCCAAATTAAACAAGTAGGTATATAAGCCTTAAATGGTGTGTGTGTACTCTATTTTTTTTTTAATTCAATCATCAGTTTAGGGAGATGAATCAAAATGACAAAACTACCAAATCCTGGGACTTCAGAGATATTCTCCTAATAGTAACTGAGCTAAAAAGAGTAGTCTACATTTATGGCATCATCTTTTCCCTACTAATTTTCCTAGCCATGCATTGAGAAACATCACTGATTTCAGGGCAACCATGAATAGTTACAAAGAGAATGCACGGATGTATCTAGAGGGTGACATGCACATAGATTCTGATGTAAAAGACTCTACTCCCAGACTTCACAGTGCTCAACCTGCCCAACTGTAAGCAATATACAAGAGAGAATTTTTATTTTGTGAAGAGAGTTGTGTTTTACTTCCATGCTAAGGCTTAAATTAAGGTCATGCAGTTAGTATCACACTTGCATGAAAAGAGAATAACTGTCTCATACATGTTTTCATAATTATAGCATAAGTTTGTGTTGTCACCTTTTAAACATATTACTAAATATCCCATGTTTAAAAATTAAATCTTTGTAGCCCTATGAGTCAAGGAAAGAATAAATATGAGAATAATATCCTAAATACCTAACAAGAAGTTAGGTCAATTCATTCATAATTTATTAGCTGTAAACTGGAATACTAAAACAAAAGCCTAGTTCTAAATCCTTTTATTGAGGGGGAGCTCTCCTCCAAGAAATGTTTTTATGACCTTGCAAACAATTCTTTTGGTTTATACAATTAACATATTTTGCCATGTGTAACGCACAATTTTTGACCAAATTTTTAGTGAAAAATAAGGGTGCACATTATATGTAGGTATAATGGTTACACACCATGGGTATAATAATGGGTGTAATAATTCCATGTATAATGAGCACAAAAATGTGGGTGTGCATTATATGCGGCAAAATGCAGAAACCTTAAGAGTAACAGTTCCATTTACCATGGAAAGATCTGCCTTTTATTATCTATTCATTTGGTACAATGGTTTGATGCCATGCCTTTATTTATAATCTCTTATTAAATATTTTAGCCATGGTTTGCAGAAATACATTTTCTCCTAAAAGATCTAGATGGTGTGTAGTAGAACACAGACCCAGTCTAACAATGTCTCTCACACTTCTCTTGACCCCAATTATTTAGAAAAGTAAATGAAAAATTACACTGTAATCCTGTACTTATATAATAAAGATAATTTTATCTCTGCAGGAAATGGAAGAATTTGTCCAAAGTTCAGGTGAACATGGTATTGTGGTGTTTACTCTGGGTTCAATGGTCAAAAACCTCACAGAAGAAAAAGCCAATCTCATTGCCTCTGCCCTTGCTCAGGTTCCACAGAAGGTCAGTGCAACATACCGTCCAAGTGAGCAGCCACTTAGCCAATTGCAGAGAGAGTGTGGTCAATAGTACTCTTTCCAGAGGAAAGTTGAAACTCTTTATACATTGAGCATAACTGGCACCACTTTTAAGTAAAAATTTCTTAAAACATTAAAATGTTGTGTTTCAGCACATTTGATAATTTGTCTATTGAGCCTCTGCAACACTATTAAAATGGACCTTTAAAAAATGTGTTTATTGATTTTAGAGAGGGGGGAAGGGAGGGAGGAGAGAGAGAGAGAGAGAAATCAATTTGTTGTCCCACTTATTTATTCATTCACTGGTTGATTCTTGCATGTGTCCTGACTGGCAGTCAAACCTACAACTTTGGCATATCAGGACAATGCTCTAGCTAACTGAATTACCCAGCCAGGGTAGAAATACATCTTTTTATAAAGTTATGTTCAAGGAAATTGAAATAAAAATGTTAAGATCCCAATAACTTCTTACTATTTGAAATCTTTCCACCTGTGATTATTACTCCTAGAAGTTCTCAAGTGTGTTAATTTCAAGGTCTAGGAAAAGAAAGAGGGTACATAAAGAGTAATCATACTCAAGAATATACTTTGTATCTCTAGGTTTTATTAGGACTCTATCAAAATATAGTTGATTTAGAAGTAGAAGCCTATCTTTCTAAATTGATTTTCTACAGTACAAAATCCTCATATTATTGTCAAATAATATATATTTTTTAATTTATAGTATTCAATTAACTTTAATTTTGTTGGCATTACAATTCTACATTTCTACTCTTTATATTTATACTCTGTTAACCTAAAAACATTAAAAGCCAAGGTGAGAGGTAACAAAAGTTTGAAATAAAAAAAAAAATTCTTCAGACAGAAACCCATATAGTATTTAGCTTAGGAAATGAAGGCAAAGAGTATTTATGAAAAGGAAAGGGGAATAATTACATTAAAAAAGGAAGAAACTTCTGTTGATGTTAATACACTAAGAAAGAAATTTCTATAGGTACAAACAAGGTAAGTGGTTCTTTAGCTGTATATGGTTGTACTAATTCTAAAAAATGTCTTTAATTTTCAGTTTAGTAGGAAGGATGTCTGCTTTCATGCTAACTCTGAAAACAGTTGTTTGTAATACAATGCTGCTCTCGGTATAGTCTAAACATTATTTTGCCCAGTTTAAAGCTTCAAAATGTTTCAAGGAGAAGACAGGCAAGACAATTGCTCTGAAACGCAGCTTTGACTCCATTTTGAAGGGGCTCATTTATATTATTTTTAACAGCTCCTATTCATGAAACATCTAGGATACTATACATTTGCATAATAGTTAAAGTAAAAAAATCTCTGTGATAGTCTGCACACTAATTAGGTCTGTTAAATCCTTGGATTTTTATTTCTAAAAATATTTTATTTTTATTTCTAACAAACTTTTCTGTTTGTTTTTAAGTACATTAAAATTGTCTCTTTTTTATATTGCTGCTCATGTACAGTTGTCTTCATTTCCCTACCTCCACTCCCCCAACTTCGGCAATCCCCACCTCCCACTATTGATCCTATCCCCCTTTAGCTTTGTCCGTGTGTCTTTTATACATTCCTTGGCGACCCTTCCTCCTCTCTCCTCTGTTATCCTCTCCCACTTCCCCTCTCATTACTGTCAGTTTGTTCTTTATTTTAATGTCTCTGGTTATATTTTGCTTGCTTGTTTGTTTTATTGATTAGGTTCCACTCATAGGTGAACTCACATGGTATTTGTCTTTCACTCCCTGGTTTATTTCACTTAGCATAGTGTTCTCCAGATCCATCCATGCTGTTACGAAGGGTAGGAGCTCCTTCTTTCTTTCTGCTGCATAGTATTCCATTGTGTGAATGGACTATAGTTTTTTGATCCACTCATTTACTGATGGGCATTTATATTGCTAACAAACTTTTCTGTTAAGAGTTTGCCACCTACTAGTAAATAATCTGGAATTTGTTTTACAGAATCCCCCAAAAGAAAAATTATGTAAGGAAAGTTTAACATCCTAACAAGATACTTCATTTAATAATGGTATATAAGTAAACCTCCTATTTCATCCTCCCTCCAAAATTAAAAGAAAGAAGTAAGGAAGCAATACAATTAATAGTCCAAAAGCCAGACAATAAAACTAAAGCTAATTATATTTTTGGAAAATATTACTTTTAAAACTTGAGAGCTAAGATGGCATACTGACAAATAAATTTACACAGCATCTGTATCTGTTTTAATGTGTTTTAGTGCACAATTCTGGTTGACTAAACTAGTCATATTTATTTTCTGTTTCTTCACTTATAACCTTTTAAGCTTTTAAGTGATAAACATCATTTTAAGTAATAATAGTATACTGAGTAAACTATTAGTACAAGCCCTTTCAAAAAAGGTAGATGTAAATGTCCTTACTGTATCTTTCAATGTTTTCTGACTACCCCTTTTGTACATTCCTCTCAAATATCATATAGAATAGGCTACATGATTTTTAAATAACTCTATAGTACTAAAATTCCTCAGTTGTGTGTGTTTTACTTGCAAAATTAAAGCACTCTTTTTACAGGTTTTATGGAGATACAAAGGAAACACACCAGCCACATTAGGAGCCAATACCCGACTCTATGATTGGATACCCCAGAATGATCTTATTGGTAAGACTGAGGGGAATAGCTGTACAGTTGGATGATGAACAAGTTAAATAACTGATAGCAACTAAATTTAATAAACATTTAATCATTTAAATTTTTTATTCATTGACTTTTTAGAAAGAGAGACAGATAGATATTGATTTGTTGTTCCATTTATTTATGCATTCATTAGTTTATTCTTGTATGTGTCCTGACCAGGGATCAAATCCACAACCTTGGCATATCAGAAAAGCACTCTGACCAACTGAGCTACATGTTGCCCAGCCAGGGCAACATTTAATAATTTAAAAATTTATTGCCAATTTTAAAGCAGATGTAATGGACAAATTGGCCATTTATAGATTCCTGCTTCCTTTGGTTGACAAAGGAAGCCTTTGTTAAGCCTTCAGTTAAGCCTCTCATCACTTTTTAAATTTAAATCTCAGTTCAGAAAACAGCTTCTCAGTAAAGTCTTTCCAGACAATGCTGAGTGCATTAATTCTGCCACACCCTGAGGTCAGTTTTCTGATGTAGCAATACCCTCTGTGTTCAGCTTCTATAGAAGATACTGCCTTCTTCATTGATTTATTCTGTAGCTTTTCACCAACTCTCTCTGAAATTCTGTTATCATATAATGAAGTCCTCATTTGTTTCTCACCCAACCCTCAAATTAGGTCATCCCAAAACCAAAGCTTTTATCACTCATGGTGGAACAAATGGAATCTATGAAGCTATTTATCATGGGGTTCCCATGATGGGAGTTCCCATGTTTGCTGATCAGTATGATAACATTGCTCACATGAAGGCCAAAGGAGCAGCTGTGGAAGTGAACATAAACACAATGACAAGTGCAGATTTCTTCAATGCCTTGAGAACACTCATTAACGATCCTTCGTAAGTACTATTGCTTTGAAAGGCTTGCCATTGATTATGCTATCCATCATATTCAGGGATACCTGATGTTTCATGTATTTGTAATTGGCATACTTCCAAATGACAAACATGACATGACTTATAAAGCACTTTATTATTTCATCCCCCAAATTGATGACGTCACTTGCTAAAATTGCAAACAACCCTTCAAGTTCAAATACCTATCAATATTTTTTAAAAATAATAATGTTAGTGATGACACAAATTCTCAGATATCTTTTGAACCCTATGCTTATTTTCATAAATACACACTTCTTTAAATACTATAAGTGTTCAAAAATAGATGTGAAAATTACTAAATATTAATCATTCAAAAATAACCCTCATTAAAACTGAGTGCATACCGTCATTGGCATATGCATATATATAGGGAGATAGAATAGTTATAACTTTATATGGGGGGACCCAAAGAAACTGAAATTATCTTCCGGAAGGCAGGGCCCTGTCAAGCACAGGCTTCCTAGACCACATGAGTGTTCTAGGAACCCATCTATATCAGTGTACCAGCTGGCGTTGTTGTGAAAGGCTGTGTTCAGCTTCGGTGAGTTTTATTTTTTTTGAAGACTCTAAGTAGTTGCCCATTTCTTGATGGGTGATTTAAGAGCACACCTTCCCACATCGTGTTTAGAAGTTTTTGACCAAAACTGTCATGACCCCTGTGCCCCAACGTCTTCATTCACCTGATCTTGGCCCAAGTGACATTTTTTTGTTTCCCTGGATGAAAAAGTCGTCAAAGAAAATGTTTTACTCATGTGGTAGAAAGGAAATGAAAATGGCAGAAACACTAAAAGGCATCAAAATCGCCAATTACAACTGTGTTGAGCAGTGGGAAAAAATCTCTTTAGATGTATTGTATCAAATAGAGAGTATTTTGAGGGGAACTGAAATTTAAACATGTAAGAATAATTACATAATTGTTTTATAAATAAATTCCAGTTTTTTGAGTCTCCCTTCATAAACATAGATAGCATAAATTTTTGACCCATTCATTTTTTAAAATATGTTATTCAACTTCCATGGTTTTGCATGTTTTTCAATGTTCTTTTTGTGATTGATTTCTAATTTCATAGCATTGTGTTCAGAGAAGATGCTTGATATGATTTCAATCTTCTTAAATTTATTGAGACTTGCTTTGTGTCCTAACATGTGGTCTGTCCTAGAAAACATTCTATGTGCACTTAAAAAGTATGCATATTCTGCTCCTTTGGGGTGAAATGCTCTGAAGATATCAATTCAATCCATTTGATCTAGTATGTGGTTTAAGGCCACTGTCCCCTTGTTGATTTTCTGTCTGGAAGATCAATCCATTGAAGTCAATGGAGTGTTAAAATCCCCAACTATTAACTGTATTTCTATCAATCTCTCCCTTTATATGCATCAAGATTTGTTTCACATATTCATGTATTCTTACATTGGGTGCAGAAATGGTTACTAAAATTATATCTTCTTGTTGGGTTGTTCCTTTTATCACTCTGTAGTGTCCTATATCTCCTAATATAGCCTTGGTTTTAAAGTTTATTTTGTCAGATACAAGTACTGCTACTCCAGCTTACTTTTCCTTTCCATTTGCATTGAAATATCTCTTACCATCTCTTTACTTTTAGTATGTGTGTGTCTTTTGATCTGATATGGGTCTCATGGTGACAGCATATATGTAGGTCTTGTTTTCTAAGACATTCAGCTACCCTATGTCTTTTTATTGGAGTATTTGAGCCACTTACATTAAAGATAATTATTGATAGATATGTATTTAGTGCCATTTTATTGTTAGACTATTTTTTTCTGTTTTCCCTTTCTCCTTTTCTTCTTCTTCTTAAATAAAGCCTTTTAACATTTGTTGTAGTACTGGTTTGATGCTAACAAACTCCTTTAGCACTTGCTTTTCTGGAAAGTTCCTTATTTCTCCTTCAATTTTAAATAACTTAGCTGGGTAATGTAGCCTTGGTTTTAGGTCCTTACTTTTCATCTCCTTGAATATTTCACACCACTCCCTTCTGGCCTGAAATGTTTCTGTTGAGTCATCAGATGACAGTCTACTTGGTGCTCCCTTGTATGTAACTACCTGCTTTTCTCTTGTGGCTTTTAGGACTTTTTCCTCATCTTTAAGCTTTGTCATTTTAATTATGATGTGTCTAGGTGTAGGCCTCTTTGGCCCAACTTGTTTAAGGACTCTGGACTTAATTCTATCACAAACCTGCCCCACAAAATATATGTACTAATTTGTCTCAGCCACCAAATGTCAAGTGAATGCATCACTTGCCTTGCAGATATATACCTATACCCATTGTTGTTTGAGAGACCATTAGAGATATTAGCTCTACAACTATGGCCACCATGATGCCACAATGGTTAGGGGCTCAAATTCTAGTGAGATATTTATATTTACCTTGCAAACTCAAAATCCATCTCCTTGCCATTTCTAAAATTACCCCAGTACCTCCATCCAATTGGCAATTTAGAAATTGCCAATATGGACAATGTCCTTTCTTCACAAAAACACAAGTGTATGCAATGAAGGAATCCTAGATGATGCAAAAACGACTCGTTGATATTAACTACCAGTGTCCTGGACCTATCATTATTTACTAGTCAGACATTAGGGTCCATGCTTACAGAATTCTTAAGGGATCTTTTCCTGCAAGAGGGGTTGGCCACAATCTTTGTCTTAAAATAATCATTAAAATCATACTTCACAAACAATATAAGATTCCTTCTTTAAAAATTAGCCTCATTCCTTTTTTATATGTTTATATTTTACATTTTGTCAAAAATGTATTTCTTTCACAGTCTCTCCTTTACAGTACTTAAAATGCCATACAGTAGCAAAGTTCATGTCACAGCAAGAATTAAATGTTTTCTCAGCAAGTCTATGGCCTTTATGTGGTATGTTATGCAAAAGTGTTACATACTTACCTTCAATGAAAACAAAAGCTCTGATTTCTGTCTATGTCTTTGTTTACCAGTTATAAAGAGAATGCTGTGAGGTTATCAAAGATTCAACATGATCAACCTATGAAGCCCCTGGATCGAGCGGTCTTTTGGATTGAGTTTGTCATGCGCCACAAAGGAGCCAAACACCTTCGGCCAGCTGCTCACAACCTTACCTGGTTCCAATACTCCTCTTTGGATGTGATTGGGTTTCTGCTGACCTGTGTGGCAGCTGCTATATTTTTGGTCACAAAATGTTGTTTATTTTCTTATCAAAATTTTGTTGGTAAAACAGGAAAGAAAAAAAAGAGGGAATAGATCATTTCCAGTGTGATGAAGTCCTGAATGGGCAATCCTTTTCATTTTCACCACAATTACCTAATGAAAATATATCATGTTTTCAAAATTCCCATTTTTTTCTAACTTAGTCTCCTGGTAAAGACAAGAATTAGACAATATTATTAACTAGCAAGCATGTCCCATTCTTCCTTTGTCTGTTGTCAGATGGCATTACCTGCTTCCTCTCACTTTCCTGACACAGGGACATTAAGAGTTTTATATATATATCCTATGCAAAATATCAAAAATTTCTTTATTTTTAACCCTAGGTGATATGCTACTAACAATATGCTAAATTCTGGGGAACAAATAAAATGTGAGTTAAATTAGATGGATTTAAAGTAAACAACATAGGAAAATAAAATTCATAAGAGTCCTCTAGAACATACAAGTCAGGGAAACATCATAGAAGATTAGTATGTTATAAGAATGGCGTTGATTTTTTTTCATAAAATTAAGCCCTTCTGCTTGCCTAATATTACTGGGGTCAGAACATAAATTGATAACTGGGATGGTACATCACACTTGGACAGGTCTACAAATTTCCATTGAACACATACATAATCATGACTTATGTTCCACCTTGGGTGCCCTTTAGTGCAAAGGTCTGGGTATCCCCTTCAAACAAAAGTGAACAATCAAGTCATTATTTTTCTCTAGGACAGAGAATATAGCAATAATTAAAGGTAAACAGATCACTTTGAAGAAAATAATATGAAATATAGAAAAAATTAGTAATTTTATGAAATGTTTAGTTAATGGTACAATTAATAAACTTAAAGTTAAATGTTAATTCATTATATTTAAAATCACTAATGCTCATAATATATAATTAGTGTAATCAAAGATTTAGCTTTCTGTCAATAAACAAATACCTATTTACTTGGAATGTAAGATCATTATATTATTTTTTGTCTCCATCATCTACAAGTTTAAATTCATCAATTGTTATCACAACAAAATAAGATATTAGCAGATCTCCTTGACCAAAAAATTGTATAGCAATAATTTATCAATGTAAAAAAGTAATTAAAGGCCAATGTTCATATTTGAATCAGCTTTGCATTAATTTAACAAATATATTAAAGATTGAACTTTCTCTTTTATAAACATAATGACATGTCTAACTAAGAATTTGACTTCAATATTTGATGTGTAATTAAAGAGATAAATAAATAATATCCATTGGATAATTGATAATTTTGAAATTCTTATTCATTTCAATATGGTATATTAGAAATTACTTCTAATTTAAAAATAAGTGTATCATAAAAACATAAAACTATTTCTTCTTCAAAATATTCATACTGAATATTCAAATAAATTCTACAAATTGTCTTCTACTTGATGAATTATCTTTTATAGTTATTTTTGCTATGAAAACTGTCATATTTTGTTTTTACAATAACTTTACCTATTTCTATTTCTGTTTTTTTCTATTCTTTTTCATTTTTACTTGTTTATTATGTTTTCAAAGGCTACTTGCAATTTTGCTTATTTTTTATAAAGTTCTGTCATTTCATTTATTCTTCTTCTGATTGAAAGTATTCAACATATTTCTACTATTTTAGTGGCATATTTGTAAAAATCAAAATTATTTCTTTACCATATTACTTAACGATATAAAAATGTTCAAATATATTAAAACCATGCCACATTTAAATTTATATGCCTCTAGGCTTGAATTGGGCCAGTTTTCTTTTTTGTTTTTGACCTTTAATTTCAAACATATTCCTTCGATTATCTCACCTAGTTAAATAATTTTGATAATTATTCGTATGACTATAAAATTTAGTTATACTAAATTTGACTATAAAATTACTGTAACATTATTATAAAATTACTATAAAATTTATATTTCTTATGTTTATCTATACTGTACTACAGATTTACAAGTCCAACTGCTCTCTCTTCATCTGTTAGGATGTTCACATTTTTTTATTTTATTTTAATTCATTTATTCTTTTTAAAGTTTCTTTATTTTTAGAGAGAGGGGGAAGAAGGGAGAAAGAGAGGGAAGAGAAACACTGATGTTAGAAGGAAATGTCAATCAGTCACCTCTCATATGCACCCTGGCAGGGGACAGAACCCATAACCTTGGCATGTGCCCTGTCAGGAAATGGAACTGGTGAACTCTCACTTTGCAGGACTGAACCAAACCAGTCAGAGCTCACATGTATTTTAAACATTTGATATTTGAAAGTGATCTGTTTTTACCCCACCCCAACCAGTTCTCCTGAAACTGCCCCTATTTCAGTTCAAAATCAACTCGGGGCCCTGGCTGGTGTAGCTCAGTGGATTGAGTGTGGGTCTGTGAACCAAAAGATCATGGTTCGATTCCCAGTCAGGGCACATACCTGGGTTGCAGGCCAGTTCCCAGCAGGGGACACAGGAGAAGCAACCATACATTGATATTTCTCACTCTTTCCTTCCCTTCCCCTCTAAAGATAAATAAATAAAATCTAAAAATGAAAAAAATCAACTTGGTCTTTCCAGGTACTCACGTAAAAAATACTGGGCTCATTATTTTTCTCTTTCTTTTATAATTGTTCAATAATATCTGTCAGCATTACCTCACAATATAGGGTGGGTCAAAAGTTGGTCTACAGTTCTTCATATGGAAAATAATACAATAATTAATAAATAATCATATAAGAATAAACTGTTTTGCATACTCACAACTGTAAAGCTACTTTTGCCCCACCCTCTATATCTAGAATTTGCACCCTACTCTTCAGTTCCATGGGTTTTCCTTGGTTGAAAGTACCTTTGTCTCTCACCTGTAATAAAATGATAGACCCAGCAGTATAAGCTTCAGTAAAATATAGGTACACTATCATGCTTCATGTTGCATACAAGTGTATTTCTAATCTAAATATCTTAAGGGAGGAAGAAAGCTCTACAGAAAAATTCATCCACATATAAAGAAAACAATTATCTCATTATTTTGATGTGACTTCATCACTTAGGATGTTGTTCTTGCCTATATATTTAGGCAAGGACACCTATAAGCTAACTCAAGATATTAAGGCAATGAAGAATATTTTCACATTTAAGTCATGTGATCAAGATACTGTACAAAGAGTGCTCACCTGCTTTTGAAAAAACCTCAGTAATGTGGCCACACCTAAAAAGCCTGGTAAAAGTTTTCTCTAGATACCCATCTACCTAATATCTAATATCTGAAATATTAGTAAGTACTAACCACTGAAGCTCCTTTTCCTGTTGCCCTTTGCCTTAATTACAGCAAAGCATTTGACCATGTGTTCAGGCTCATTCCAAAAATTTTTTGAAATTAAAACAATCTCATTTGCCTTATGGACTCCTAGCAGCCCTGGCTGGTGTAGCTCAGTGGATTGAGCACAGGCCTGTGAACCAGAGGATCATGGTTTGATTCCCAGTCAGGGCACATGCCTGGGTTGCAGGCCAGTTCCTAGTGGGGGGCCTATGAAAGGCAACCATACATTGATATATCTCTCCCTCTCTCCTTCCCTTCGCTTCTAAAGATAAATAAATAAAATATTTTAAAAAACAATCTCATTTAAATTATTATGAAATCTTAGAGAATATAGTCATTAAACAAAAATATACATAGGACACAAAACAAGCCTCAATAAATTCAAGACAATTAAATCATACCAAGCATTTTCTCTGACCACAAGGGCCTAAAATTAGAAACTAACCCCGAGGAAAAAACCCAAAACACTCAAAATCATGGAGATTGAATAGCACGCTATTAGACAATGAATAGGCCAAGAATGAAATTAGAGAAGAAATCAAAAAGTTTCTGGAAACAAATGAAAATGAACACACGACAACTCAAAACTTATGGGACACAGCAAAGGCAGTCCTGAGAGGGAAGTTCATAGCAATATAGGCCTACCTAAAAAAGATAGAAACATTTCAAACGAATAACCTAACCCTAGGCCTACAAGAACTCGAGGAATAGCAATAAAGACAGCCCAGAGCTAGTAGAAGGAAGGAAATAACCAAGATCAGGACAGAATTAAATGACATAGGGACTAAAAGCACAATACTAAGGATCAATGAATCCAGGAGCTGGTTTTTTGAACAGATAAAAAAATTGACAAGCGTTTAAGCAGACTCATCAAGAAAAAAAGAGAGAGTACCCAAATAAACACAATCAGAAATGAAAGAGGAGAGATTACAACTGACACCACAGAAATACAAAGGATTGTAAGAAATTACTATGAGGAGCTATATGCCAAGAAATATAAAAACCTAGGTGAAATGGACAAATTTCTAGAAAAATATAATCTTCCAAAACTCAATGAAGAAGAAGCAGAAAGCCTGAGCAGGCCAATAACAGCAGATGAAATTGAAGCAGTAATCAAAAACTCCTGACATACAAAAGCCCTGGACCAGATGGCTTCACAGGAGAATTCTACACAGCATTTAAGAAAGAGCTAACCCTTATCTTTCACAGACTATTCCAAAAAATCCAAAGTGATGGGAAACTCCCAGTCTCTTTCTATGAAGCCAGCATCATCCTAATCCCAAAACCAGACAAAGGCACAACAAAGAAAGAAAACTTCAGGCCAATATCACTGATGAATATAGATACTAAAATCCTCAACAAAATATTGGCAAACTGCATCCAGCAATACATTAAAAAGATCATACACCATGACCAAGTGCGATTCATCCCAGGGATGCAAGGATGGTTCAACATTCACAAATCAGTAAATGTAATACATCACATAAACAAAAGCAAAGACAAAAATTACATGACCATATCAATAGATGCAGAAAAAGCATTTGACAAGGTACAGCACCCATTTATGATAAAAACACTCAGCAAAGTGGAAATAGAGGGAGCATTCTTCAACATAATAAAGGCCATATATGAGATACCTACAGCCAACATCATACTCAATGGACAAAAACTAAAATCTTTTTCGCTAAGATCAGAAACAAGACAAGGTTGTCCACTTTCACAACTTCTATTCAATATAGGATTGGTAGTTTTAGCCACAGCAATCAGACAAAAAAAGGAAATAAAAGGCATCCAAATCGGAAAGGGGGAAACAAAACTGTCACTGTTTTCAGATGATATGATAGTGTACATGGAAAATCCTATAGACTCCAACCAAAAATTGGTCAATCTAATAAATAAATTTGGCAAAACAGCAGGATACAAAGTCAATATCCAAAAATCAAAGGCATTTTTGTATATCAACAATGAAACAGCAGAAGCAGAAATCAAGAAAAAAATCCCATTCAATATAGCAAAAAGAAAAATAAAATACCTAGGAATGAACCTAACCAAGGAGATAAAAGACCTGTATGCAGAAAACTACACAAACCTGAAGAATGAAATCAAGGAAGACACAAACAAATGAAAACATATATCGTGTTTAGTATCGCTCAATATTGCTAGCCATCAGGGAAATGCAAATTAAAACCACAATGAAATACCACTTTACACCGGTAAGAATGGCCATCATAAACAAAGCAACAAACAACAAGTGTTGGAGAGGTTGTGGAGAAAAGGGTACCCTAGTTCACTGTTGGTGGGATTGCAGACTGGTACAACCACTATGGAAAACAGTATGGAATTTTCTCAGAAAACTAAAAATAGATTTCCCTTTTGACCCAGCAATTCCACTGCTAGGATTATACCCTAAGAACCCTGAAACACCAATCCAAAAGAACCTATGCACCCCAATGTTCATAGCAGCACAATTTACAATAGCCAAGTGCTGGAAGCAACCTAAGTGCCCATCAGTAAATGAATGGATCAAAAAACTATGGTACATTTACATGATGGAATACTATGCAGCAGAAAGAAAGAAGGAGCTCCTACCCTATTCAACAGCCTGGATGGAACTGGAAAGCATTATGCTGAGTGAAATAAGCCAGGTGGTAAAAGACAAATACCGTATAATCTCACCTTTAACAGGAACCTAAGCAACAAAACAAACAAGCAAGCAAAATATAACCAAGCATTGAAATAGAAAACAGGCTGACAGTAACCAGAGGGGAAAGGGGTGGGAATTTCAGAGGAAAAAGGGAAGGGATAACAGGAACAAGTATAAAGGAAACATGGACAAAACTAAGGGGGGTGGAAATGGGAGGGAGGTGGGGAGCACTGGGGGGGATTGGATTGGGATGGGAGTAAAAGACAGAAAATTGTATTTGAACAACGATGAAAATAAAATGAAAAATAAATAAATAAAAATAAAAATATACACTTGGTATATCAAAACAAATAAGTTATTGATCGCTAACTATTTTTATAGATTAGTACATTGCATTTATAATTCAATTGTATGCAAATAATAACTAAAGGAAATGATTATTAGTCACTTATAATTCACTCTTTTAATCCACAATACCTCAGGTGTAACATTTCAAATAAACCTTATGTAATAAACTTTTGTAAGCTGTCATGTAATTTCATTCTCTTTTACTAGATATATTAATATTTATCATTGTAAATCACTCCTTTAATTATAAAATTTTGATAAATGCTATATATAAACTAGTCATCCCTACAATGTGGCCTAAATGTCTTAGAAATCAAAATCACGTATGGGTTTGGTAGTCACAGTAGAACGTGAAGCACATAAAACAAGGCCTTTAGAGGATATAAACACATTGGCTAAGAAGCTGCAAGTTGCAGTTCTCATCAGCCATTGACAATATCATACTGAGTGTCCTCAGGAAAAACTTTGTTATCAAATGAAAAGCATAGAACTGTATAACCTCAGACATAAGTCTGAACACGAAAATGTGATGACTTTAAATGGAGATGTTCAAACCTGGGTTGTATTTCACCACCAACTTTGAATAGAATCCTAAACAGAAAAGAACTTTAGTTAGAGTTTTCTCTTTAGTTCAGTTGAAAAGAATACCAGAGGTGAGAGGGGAGGGAATTTCAGGGGAAAAGGGAAGGACTTGCAGGAACAAGTATGAAGGACACGTGGACAATAACAAGGGGGAGTGGAAATGAGAGGGAATTGGGGAGGGCTGGAGGGAGTGGGCTGGGTTGGAGATAAAAGGCAGAAAACTATACTTGAACAACAATTAAAATAAAAATTAAAAAAAAAGAAAAGAGTACTTTTGTTCATATAAATGTTTGACCTGGTAATTTGAAAGTACTTAATCCTAAAACTAATACCTACTATTTGTTTCCCTTCAAGAAACATAAATCGAAGGCAGTATAGCATTTGCAGCATGTACATGTGTCCCTCACATCCCCAAAAGGTGGTGGACTTGGGTGTAAAATACTCCTAGAATTCTTGCTATAAATATAGTGGCCCATTAAGTGATGTGAGAAGATTTGACTCAGGAAAATGAAATAGGCTTATATTCAAAAACCCTTCAAGCATATGAGCCAATCAGAGACTATAACAAGATGAAGACAGAAATATATCCCTTACTACACTCAAAAATTATTGATAGTGATTCATTGCAAATATGGTGGGACTAATTTATCATTTTCATTTTAATTAGGAGGAAATGTGCTTTAAATTCCTAAGTATTTTGGAGTTGTCGTTAAATTTTTGGTTGACTTTCTCATAGTGAAAGTACAATAACATAACTATTTTTTTCTATCCTCCTCTTTACTCCATCTTTCTTCCCCCTTTCTTATTTCTTTTTCTCTCTCACATTCTTTTTCTTTCCTTCCTTCCTTCTTTCCTTCTCTCCCTTCTTCTCTTTATCTCTCCCTTCTTCCGTCCTATTATTTTCTTAATTGTTTTTCAAGTACAGTTGTCTCCATTTTCCCCTCTCCACTCCCCACTGTCCCATCCATCCCCGCCTCCAACCCTCAGTCCTACACCCTTTGGCTTTGTCTATGTGTCCTTTCACACACGTTCCTTGAGGACCCTTCTCCTCTTTTCCCCATTATTCTTCTCCTTCCTCCCCTCTGGTTACCATCAGTCTGTTTTTTATTTCAGTGTCTCTGGCTTATATTTGGCTTGCTGGTTTGTTTTGTTGAGCAGATTCACTTGTCTTATTATTGTTTAATGCCCCCTTTCTATTTACATCTATAAGCCATAATTATTCTAGAACAACTAAACTTAGTTTTACTTTAATAGCTTTATCAGTAAGTTAATCATAAAATTTCCCCATTTTAACTTTTTTCTTTTCTTTAGGGAGACCTAAAGAATGGTGGACTACCATTCTTATGATAGGTGGACTACTGGATTTCTAACTTGTGTTTTTATTTGAATATTGATGGTTTTTAATGAAATAGAGAACAATTTAGAAGGACAACTTCTGCAAGATGAATATGTTCTCTTTCAGATTTATTTATTTCAAGAAATCAAAGCAATATTTAGGTGGAAAGTTTTTGAAATCATTTAGAATATAGTCAGTCATGTTTTAATAACTATGTACAGTGTCAGATGGGTACTACAATTATCAGGGTGATAATTTTGTAAGTTCTATAAATGTCTAATCACTCTGTTGTAAATCTGAAATTAATATATTGTATGCCGATGGTAACTGAAGAGTAACAAATATTATTTTAAAAAAGAAATCATTTGGGTAATACAAGGCCTCAGTCTCAGCAAACAACAAAAGAAATAGATCAACAACATAAAGGAGACCACAGAGACCCAAACATTAGGTTAATTATTTGCCAGCATAATGGCCAATTGGGGAAGTAATAAAGACAATTGCATAACACATTCTAAGTCTTCAAAGAAATGTGGAGGGTTAGGGATTTTTGAAGGAAACTGTAGTACGAAGGAAAAAAACAGTAATAGGTAAATACAGTAACAATGCTGTACTTAGCAATCAATAAGAACAGAAGAGAAACACTATCTTCTACTTGGGTTGCAGGAGTGTGAGAAAAATCTCTTCTAAGAATGTTGCAAGGTGAAGTGTTCTCAGAATAGCACTTGATTTCTGTTTATGACAAAAATGTGTATTGATGTTTGAAATTGTATTCCAGATTCTGAATATCCTTTTTATTCCAGTCAAGTTATACCTGCAACCCAACCTCTACTGAGAGATGCTATTATTAGACATAGAGTATGAGATATGACATTTTTGCTGGCTCTCTAGATAATCTCCCAGTCTGTAATATCATATTTATTTTCTACTTTCACTTTTCACACATGCACAGACACAAATAACACTATGAACCATAATTCTTACAAGTCATCTCACATTAGTGATGCAAGATGGAAAAAATTATTCCCTTCCTCAAAATCCATCTATTAATATAAAAGTTCATGCAGGATAAGTGTCAATCATGAGTTACAGCTCTTCTGAGAAAATTTGGATAATGTAGGAGGTACAGATTGTTTACCAAGTGTGTTAATGTAAAAGGATTTATGTTGATGTATATTATTAGTATAGAGGGATAGATAGATTAGTAGATGGATGAATAATTACTTCATATGTTGAAACATAATCTGCCTAAATCTGAATATCCAAGGGGTGGATAAATATTTCCATGGAGTTGTCTTACTAAATCAGTCACTTCAGAAAAAATCTGATAGATCAGCAGTTCCATACATTTTGAGCATCAGAGACTGCTTTTGTGGAAGACAATTTTTCCACAGGTGGGGCAAAGGATGGTTTCAGGATGATTCAAGCTCATTGCACTTACTGTACACTTTATTTCTATGATTATTACATTGTAATATATAATGAAATAATTATACAACTCACTGCATGCTAGGGTTAGCATGTGGGTTTACCAATACTGTGACTGAGACAAGTGTGCAGTGTGGAAATGAGGTGTGGATGAAAATAATGGGTGGGCCATGTGCAGACCAAAATAAGTGTTGGATTCTGACTTAAAGCCTGCCACCAGATGCATCTGTACAAGTGAAATACACAAACTCACTTGCCACTATAAAGCTTACCACCTGATGCACCTTGTCGCCACTCACTAAAAGGGTTTTGATATGTATCTGCAAACAATTGATTTATTATGGTGTCTGCCCAGTCAAACCTCTCTGCAAATGATAATCTGTATTTGCAATCACTCCCCAGTGCTATCATCACCCCTCAGCTCTACCTCACATCATCAGGCATTAGATTCTCATAAGGAACTGCAACCTCGTTTGCACGGTTCACAGTTGGGTTCCTGTTATGAGAATCTATCGCCACCGCTGATCTGACAGGAGGCAGAGTTCAGGCAGTAATGCAGAGAATGGGAGTGGCTGTCCATACAGATGAAGCTTCACTTGCTCACCTGCTGTTCACCTCCTGCTGTGTAGCCTGGCTCCCAGAGATTGGGGGATCCTGTAATAGATCAAATTGATTCCTAAACCTGCTCCTAAACTTGTGTATATTTTACCTAATGCTGTTATCAGCTTTTTGGTCTTTCAGGCAAAAATCATATTTCTTTACATCTTTGTACAAAAATATGTGTCTTTCCTCTTATACATTGTTTTCAGTCTCAGATCTAATCACTAATTACAAAATTTCTACTATATTCTTCACATTTATTATTTTCAGTCTATGTTTCAGGCTATTATGGTCCCATATTTAAGTTACTGAATACACATTTTTAATCAGTTTCCCTTCTTTTAATTTCTTGCCTTTATATACCACTCTATGTTTAGTGACCAGAATTGTTTGCAAAAAAAATTATAATCTTGTGATTGCCCTTTTAAAAATTTCAGTAAATAAATTTTACCATTAAATTAAAATCCAAACCATTCAGGACCACCTATTATCCCCTATTTCATTCTAAAACCTACTGCCACAACTTTCTCTGTGGTCCATACCCACCAGAGTGCTATCCAAATATCCATGAACTTTTCTCATTCCTCTATTCATTTGAAACCTGTCCTTTTGCCACACTCTGCCTACCAAGGCTTTCATCTCACCTTATATGTTACCTACCTCACTGAAGCTATTGCCAATCATTCCAGAGGACTGTGTTGTTCCGCTGGAATTCTGAACACCCTGTACTAGTCATATTACTCTTATCAAAGTATTTCCCATGTGTATCAAAGCAAATTATTTGCTGTTTCACATAGAGAAAAAGATGTGTACCATGTTCTCACTTAAACCACTTGGCACCTGCAAACAGAGTAGAATGCATGTTGGGGTGTGTGTGTATGTTTCTGTGTGTGAAATATTTACTTTAGGGTTTTTTGTTATTTTCCTTATTGACAATCTAGAAAATAAATTTATCTTTATTTAATGTATTTAATTTTTAAGTTCTAGAGGTTAAAATAGTTTCTCCCAGGTATTTTTTATTTCTGTTTTATTACCACAGTAAATATCAACCTTGAACGTAACGCATGCACATTTTCTTTTTAAAGTTAATTTTTAACTTACTATGTGTCTTAATTGCCATTTGGTCTCTGCACTCAGCAGAAATACCCTAAAACCTCTGCAGACCAGTGTGTGGCAGAGCTGCTGTCATGTTACCTGAGAAGTGGGCATTGACAGCTCTGCTGCTGCAACTCTGTAGTGCTGGCTGTGGATTCTGTGGGAAGGTCCTCGTGTGGCCCTGTGACATGAGCCATTGGCTTAACATAAAGGTCATTCTGGAGGAACTCACAGAGAAAGGACATGAGGTAACAGTGCTGACTTTTCCACATGCTACGCTCATTGATTACAGGAAACCTTCCCCCCTGAACTTTGAGGTATTGCCTTCAGAAGTTCAGAAGGAATCAGTGGAGAATGCACATGACAAATTTCTGGACCTAATTCTTAATGTCTTGCCAAACTTAGCACCCTGGCAATCAACAATAAAATTGAACAATTTTTTTATTGAAACAACTGAAATGTTAAAAATCATGTGTGAGGGAGCAGTCTATAATCAGACATTCATGAAGAAGCTCCAGGAGACCAACTACGATGTAATGCTTATAGATCCTGTGCTGCCGTGTGGAGAGCTGATTGCCGAATTACTCAAAGTCCCTTTTGTGCTCACATTAAGAGTATCTATAGGAGGCATGAAAGAGAAACACTGTGGGAAGCTCCCAGCTCCACCTTCCTATGTTCCTGTTCAGATGGTGGCACTAACAGATCGGATGACCTTTCTGGAAAGAGTAAAAAGCACAATGCTTTCAGTTTTCTTTGACTTCTGGATCCGGGATTATGACATTCATTTTTGGGACCAGTTTTATAGCAAGACATTAGGTAAGAGATTCTGCTTTTTATTTTAAAATTATCAAAATAAATTTAGATATCTAAACTGATGAAAGGAGTGCATTTTAAAATATATATCTTCCTATTAAAACTTGGCCAGTGACAATAATCAACTGGTTATCATAAAAGGTAAGTGGAAATTGGAACAAGAAATCTTTGGCAATGTTTATTCTGTCTTTACAGTCATCATACCATTTCTCATAAGATTACTTGATACTTCTTAGGTTCCTGCCCAAAAATATATAAAACATAAAAAATGTTAATTCTCTAGGAGATGGAATGTTTGTCCTATCTGGATATTACATATAAGTCCAGTACATTAAGCTTCCATATTAGAGGATGTTATAGCCACTCTTGGGAAAGAGAGGATAATGTTTATTTTAAGAGTAAGATAATATATACTTGCCTGAGACCAGTAATAAACTAAAATATCATTATTAATAAACAAATTGTTTAATTCACCTGAATCTGATCCAAAAATTTATGATGATTAGTGATGATTACCCTCATTCTTATACCATTTTTACTGGAACAGGTGCCAATCATTATTATCACTCTCACAAACTTTATTTTTTTATTGTTGTTCAAGTACAGTTATCTCCCTTTTCATCCACCATGACCCAATGCCCTATTCATCCCTGTCTCCTACCCTCGGACTCACCCCCTTTGGCTTTGTCCATGTGCCCTTTCTTTATACATGTTCCTTGATGGCCCTTCCCTTATTCTCCCCTTTATCCCTCTCCCCCCTCCTCTCTGGTTAGTCAGTTTGTTCTTTATTTCAATGTCTCTGGTTGTATTTTATTTGCTTATTTACTTTGTTGATTAGCTTCCACTTATAGGTGAGATCATATGATATTTCTCTTTCACTGTATGGCTTATTTCAATTAGTATAATGCTCTCCAGTTCCATCCACATTGTCACAAAGGGTAGGAGCTCCTTCTTTCTTTCTGTTGCATAGTATTACATTTTGTAAATGTACCACAGTTTTTTGAATCATTCATTTACTGATGGGCACCTAGGCTGCATCCAGCTCTTGGCTATTGTAAATTGTGCTACTATGAACATTTGGGGTGTATAGATCCTTTTGAATTAGTATTTCAGGATCCTTAGGGTATAACCCCAGGAGTGGTATTGGCAGGTCAAAAGGCAGTTCCACTTTTAGTTGTTTAAGGAAATTCTATACTGCTTTCCACAGAGGTGCACCAGTCTACATTCCCACCAAGAGTATATTAGGGTTCCCTTTCCTCCACAGCCTCGCCAGCACTTGTTGTTTGTTGATTTGGTTATGATGGTCATTCTGACCAATGTGAAGTGGTATCTCATTGCAGTTTTAATTGGCACATCTCTGATGGCTATTGGCATTGAGCATCCTTTCATATGTCTCTGGGCCCTCTGTATGTCCTCCTTGGAGAAGTATCTGTTCAGTCCTTTGCCCATGTTTGTCTTCCTAGAGCGGAGTCATGTGAGTTCTTTATATATTTTGGAGATCAAAACTCTTGCCTGAGGTATCATTTGCAAATATGTTTTCCCAAACGGTAGGTTCTCTTTTTATTTTAATGCTGCTTTCATTAATTAGCCTTGTAGAAGCTTTTTATTTTGATAAGATCTCATTTGTTTATTCTTTCCTTTATGTCCTTTGCTCTAGGGGACATATTGGTGAAAATATTGCTGCATGGGATATCTGAGATTTTCCTGCCTATGTTCTCCTCTAGGATTTTTATGGTGTCATCACTTGTATTTAAGGCTTTTATCCACCTGGAATTTATTTTTGTGTATGGTGTAAGTTGGTGATTGAGTTTAATTTTTTTGTATGTAGCTGTCTAGATCTCCCAACACAGTTTGCTGAAGAAGCTATGTTTACTCCATGTTATGCTTCTTCCCCCTTTTCTTGAATATTAATTGACCGTGGAGACTTGGGTTTATTTCATATTTTGTTCCATTGATCTATGTGTCTGTTCTTATGTCACTACCATACTGTTTTGATTACAGTGGCCTTGTAATATAGTTTCATATCAGGTATTATGATCCCTCCTACTTTGTTCTTCTTTCTCAAAATTCCTGTAGCTATTCATGGTCATAGAGGGTTCAATATAAGTTTTGAACCCTCTAGTGTTTGTTCTATGTGTATGAAATATGTCATTGGTATTTTAATAGGGATTGCAATTACTCTATACATTGCTTTGGGTAATATGGACATTTTGATGATGTTAATTCTTACAATCCGTGAACATGGTATATGCTTCCATTTACTTGTGTCTTCCTTAATTTCTTTCTTCAGTGTTGTGTAGTTTTCTGAGTATAGATCTTTCACTTCCTTGGTAAGATTTATTCCTAGATATTTTATTTTTCTTGTTAGTATAGGAAATGGGATTTTTTGTTTTCTGATTTCTGATTCTGATCTTTCATTGTTGGTGTATAAAAATGCCTTTGATTTCTGAATATTGACTTGGAACTCTGCTGTTTTGCCAAATTCGCTTATTAGATTGAGTAGTATTTTTGGTGGAGTCTATAGGGTTTTCTATGTACACTATATCATCTGCAAACAGTGCCAATTTTACTTTCTCCTTTCCAATTTGGTTGCTTTCTATTTCTCTTTTGTGTCTGATCGCTGTGGCTAGGACTTTCAATACTATGTTGAATAGAAGTGGTAAAAGTGGACATCCTTGTCTTCTGTCTGATCTTAGTGGGAAAGCTTTCGGTTTTTGCACATTGAGCATGATGTTGGCTGTAGGTTTCTCATATATAGCCTTTATTATGTTGAGGTATGCTCCCTGTACTCCCACTTTGCTGAGTGTTTTTATCATAAATGGATGCTTTACCTTATCATAAATGGGTGCAGATCGATTGTTTTTTTTTCTGCACCTATTGATATGATCATGTGATTTTTGTCTTTCCTTTTATTTATGTGATATATTACATTTATTGATTTGTGGATATTGTATCATCATTGCATCCCTGAGATGAATCCCACTTGTCATACCATATGCTCTTTTTAATGTATTTCTGGATGCATTTTGCCAATATTTTGTTGAAGATTTTAGTATCTGTGTTCATCAGCAATATTGGCCTATAGTTTTCTTTCTTTGTTGTGTCTTTATCTTGTTTTGGGATTAGGATGATGCTGGCTTCATAAAGCGTTTGGGAGTCTTCCCTCTTCTTGAATTTTTGGAATAGTCTAAGAAGAATAGGGTTAGCTCTTTCTCAAGTGTTTTGTAAAATTCTCCTATGAAGCCATCCCATCCAGGGCTCTTGTGTGCTGGGAGTTTTTTGATTACTGCTTTCACTTCACCAGCTGTTTTTCCTTCAGGCTTTCTGCTTCTTCATTCAGTTTTGTGAGATTATATTTTTCTAGAAATTTGTCTATTTCAATGTGGCTTTAAAATTTCTTGGCATATATTTCTTCATAGTAATTTCTTACAATCCTTTGTATCTCTGTGGTATCAGTTGTAATCTCTCCCCTTTCATTCTGGATTGTGTTTATTTGGGTCCTCTTTTTTTCTTGATGAATCTGCTTAAAAGCTGGTCAATTTTGTTCATCTTAAAAAAAAACATCTCCTGTATTTATTGATCTTTTGTATTGTTCTTTTAGTCTCTATGTCATTTAATTCTGCTCTCATCTTGATTATTTTCTTCCTTCTACTTGCTTTGGGCTTTGTTTGCTATTGTTCCTCCAGTTCTTGTAGGTTAGGTTGGGTTGTAGGTTAGGTTAGTTCTATATGGTTAAGTTGTTGATTTGAAATGTTTCTTTCTTTCTTTTTTTTTTTTTTTTTTGGTCAGCCTGTATTGCTATGAACTTCCCTCTCAGGACTGCCTTTACTGTGTCCCATAAGTTTTGGACTGCTAAGTGTTCATTTTCATTTGTTTCCAGGAACTTTTTTGATTTCTTCTTTGATTTCATTATTAACCCATTCATTGTTTAATAGCATGCTATTCAATCTCCATGAATTTGAGTGCTCTTGAGTTTTTTCCTTTAGGCTGGTTTCTAGTTACAGGCCCTTGTGGTCCAAGAAAATGCTTGATGTGATTTCAATTTTCTTGAATTTGTTTGAATTTGTTGAGGTTGGTTTTGTGTCCTATTATGTGGTCTATCTTTGAAAACATTCTATGTGCATTTGAAAAGAGTGTGTACTTTGCTTCTTTGGGATGGATGGTTGTGTGTATGGAGAAATATATATATGCCCATTTGATCTATTTTTCAATGCCACAATATCCTTGTTGATATTTTGTTTGGAAGATCTATTCACTGTTTACAGTGGGGTGTTAAAATTCCCTAGTATGAGTGTGTTGCTGTCTGTATCTTTCTTGAAGTCCTCCAAGATTTTCCTTATATATTTGGGTGTTCCTATGTTGGGTGTATATATGTTTATAATATTTATATCTTCTTGATGTATTCTTCCCTTCAGTATTATGAAGTGTCCTTCAGTGTCCCTTTTTATGGCTTTTGTTTCAAAGTCTATTTTGCCCAATATAAGTATTGGTACTCCAGCTTTTATTTTTCCTGTCCATTTGCTTGGAATATTTTTTTCCAACCCTTCACTTTTAGTCCATGTAGGGATTTTGTTCTGAAGTGGGTCTCTTGTAGGCAGCATATGTGAGGGTCATGTTTTCTTATCCATTCAGCTGCCCTATGTCTTTTGATTGGGGCATTTAATCCATTAACATTTAATGTTATTATTGATAGGTATTTATTCATGTTCCCCCTGTTACCTGTGTTCTTCTTGCTCTCACTTTTTTCCTTCTTCTTTGTGTAGCAGTCCCTTTAACATATCTTGCATTGCTGGTTTGGTGGAGGTGTATTCTTTCAACCTTCTTTTGTCTGGGAAACTCCTTATTTCACCTTCCATTTTAATTGAGAGCCTTGCTGGGTAGAGTAGTCTTGGTTGCAGGCCTTTGCTTTTTATTACTTGGAATATATATATATATATATATATATATATATATATATATATATATATATATATTTTTTTGCCATTCTCTCCTGGCCTGGAGTGTGTCTGTTGAGAAATTAGCTGCTAGCCCTATTGGAGTTCCCTTGTATGCTACTTCTGGTGTCTCCTTTGCTATTTTTAAGATTCTCTCTTTGTCTTTAAAACTTGGCATTTTAATTATGATGTTTCTTAGAGTAGGTCTTTGAGTTCATCTTGATTGGGACCCTCTGTGCTTCCTGAATTTGCATGGATTTCCCCTCTCCAGGTTAAAAAGTTTTCCATCATTATTTTTTCAAACAGTGTTTTTATCCCTTGCTCCTTTTCTTCACCTTCTAGTATTTCTATGATTCAAATATTTTTGCATTCCATGATGTCTTAGAGTTCTCTTAAACTATCTTCACATTTTTGTAGTCTTTTTTTGTCCAGTTGCTCAACCTGGGTGTTTCTTTCTACCTTGTCTTCCAGCTCACTAATTTGGTTCTCTGTTTCATCCAGCCTGCTTCTAATTCCTTCTAGTGTGTGTGTGTGTGTGTTTTTATTTCAGAAATTGTATTCTTCATTTCCTCCTGGTTCTTGTTTATAGAGTGTATTTCTTTTTTCATACTTCTGTAGTTCTCACTCAGTCCCTGTAGTTGTCTATGAGTTCCTTGAGTACCCTTGTAACCATTCTTTTGAAATCTGTATCTGTTTGCTTGCCTCCATTTCATTTAGCTTTTTTAGAGGGGAGTCCTCCATTCCTTTTTGTCGAAGATTCTTTCTTTGTCTCCTCATTTTAGGTGACTCTTTTTGTTTATGTCTGTGCTTCCTGATGCTCTGCTCTGCTAGCTGTTTTTGTAGGGTGAACTTCTATAGTAGGAGTTCTATGGGACTCATGGTGTGGTCTCTTTGATCTCTTTGTCTGGATACTCTAGGGTTGCCCTTTCTTCTGTTTATAGTCTCTTGTTGTACTTGGCTTTCTCCTGTTGGAGGTTCCTTTGTTGATGGGTTCTCTCCTCCAGCAGGTTTATTGGTGTTCACAGCCCCCACTTTATCTTGTATGTGATCAGTAGCAGGCTGAAGGCAAAATGGATTAAGACAGTGGGAGAGTGTTCTATGGGATTTAAAGTACCAATAAGTAGAGAACAGATAGGAGATACTTTGGAGAAGTATAGTGATAACCATGATATTTCACCCAACTAGCCACTTTTAATAAAATGTAAAAAGTGATAAAATTCTTATTAGAGGAGGGGAGGAATATGAGCTGAATCCAGAAAACAGTGCTCTTGTGCAAGCTTAGATGGTGAGATGTAGTGAGAGTAAAGGATAGAAACTAGGTATAGTGTGAGGCAGAATAGAGTTAACTGCAACAGTAATGTAGCTCAGGAAGATAGTGAAATGGGCCTAGACCGGGAAGGTGTGCTGTGTAGTATTTACAATTGTATAGAATAACAATTATTTAAAATAATAGTGGAACAACAATAATATGACAAGAAATATATGATCTGAATAAAAAGAATAAAAAGTAAAAGACCAAGAGTAGGTGTTATTGGAATACAAGTGAAGTAAAAGAAGAAAAATGAAAATGAAAGATAGAACAAGAAAAATCAGCCAAACAATGCTATAGAACACACAAATAAAATGAAGAAAAATAAATAGAAAGAAGAGAATTTAAAAATAATAATGAAATACAATAAATAAAAATATTGAAAAATGATAATAAAAAATAAACAATAAAATGCAAGTTCTATAGAATAGCAAAGAGAAATTTTTCTGTATTTCTCAGTTGTCGGCATTAGCCTTTTGATCCCTTTCTGGATCTGTTTTTGGTCCTTTCACAGACCAAGGTCTTACTGTCTCACACTTGAGAAAAGGGAAAAAAAAAAGCCTCCTGCTGACTTTACTCATTAAGTGAGTTCTGCTGGTATTTCTGGGTGCTGCAGGCAGATGGGGGCTGGGCTTCGCTTTTTTCTTTCCTGTGGTTTTGTGAGGATAGGGGCTAGGTCTGGGCTTGCGAAATTCAATGGTGCCCAGCCTCCAGCCCAGGCCGTCAGAGTGCTGCTGGGTCCCCACTGTCCATCTGTGCCAGACCAACACCTGTAATCCACCACCTTGTTCAGCTCATGAGGTGCTCTGGTTTGGAGCAAATTGCACCCCCTCCTCCCTCTTCCCTGGCCCAGCCACTGGGAGAGTTCCTTAAACAGCAGCTGATAGATTTTTTTCTTTTTAGTAAGTTCCTCTTGTTTGTCCCTCTGTTCTTAACAAGCACCTGGCTTTTCACACAGCCCAATTCTCTGACCAGTCCAGAGACCATCCAGGTCAGGGTCCATCATGGCCCAAATCTTCTCTTTTTCTCTAGGTGTCACCTGACTCCTCAATTTCTCTGGTCCTTCTTATAAACTTTAAAGGAAGCTTCCAAAAGTCCTATTTGGACAGGTTCATCATGGCTGGTCATAAAAAAAGATTCCTAGGATGCTTTATAAATATTTCTGGGGAGAATACAGCACAAAAACTTAAAAGAGTAATGAGAAAACTCTAAAGGACTTTGTATCTTGAGCAGTTAAAGAGAATAGATTTTTTAACTTCACTGATATACACCTATTAAACCTATTCTTAATTCTTTGCCTTTTCTGCTTAAAAATGCTTTGATTTGCAATTTCATATGCTCAGCTATGATCTGAAACTCAGACAAGCTTCTACTTCGACCATCTTTAATAAGCACAGACAATAACAAAGAATCATATCTGGCACTAAATATTTTATCTAATTTCATTCATTGAATGTCTAATTACTTCACAGAACTAATGTTCAAAGAAACCCACTTCAAAAATCCATTGATATAGACATGATTTAAACTTAAATGTATTGACTTGTTATAATTAATTATATTAATTATAGTTAATTATAATTAGTTATGAATGCCTGGAAGCACACTACATGCTAGGCTCTATAGATTTTTGTTGTTGTTGTTCAAGTACGGTTGTCTCCATTTTCCCCTTACCACTCCCCTCCACCCCAGCCATCCCCACCTCCCACCCCTGATCCCACCTCACTTTGGTTTTGTCCTTGTGTCCTTTATACATGTTCCTGAAAACACTTCCTCTCTCCCCCACATTATTCCCTCCCACCTCCCCTCTGGTTATTGTCAGTTTGTTCTTAATTTCAATGTCTCTGGTTATATTTTGCTTGCTTATTTGTTTTGTTGATTAGATTCCACTTAAAGGTAAGATCATATGGTACTTAGATTTAAGTAAAAAATACAAGAATATTGGCTCAAGTCTACCATCAGAGGTCATTGTAAACTATAATATGTCACTGTCACATTTTGGTATAATAGGATTATGAATAAAGACCTTTGAAAAATCTCAACTTTAAGAAAAAGTGGGCAGAGGCATTATCTAGGGAGAAGTGAGAAAAAGAGCATCTTCTTTTAAGCAAAAATTATACTGGCCATGCATTTAGGTAATGCCTATAGAAGTCCTTAAAATTAAAAACCATTATACTTGACTCATTGGATAGCTTAACATAGTAGGTTCATTTGATGATAATAATATCTACTTGGTAACTAAAATTTAACCCATTAGCCCTGGCTGGTGTGGCTCTGTGGATTGAGTGCCAGACTGAGAACCACAGGGTCATTGGTTTGATTCCCATAAGGATACATGCCTGGGCTTCAGGCCAGGTCCCCAGTAGGGGGCACACAAGTGCAACCACATGATGTTTCTTTCCCATTCTTTCTTCTTTCCTTCCCTCTCTCTAAAATTAAAAAAATAATTTTTTTAATTTAACCTATTAATTAAATATATATATATATATATGTATATATATGTGTGTGTATATGTTATACATACATATACAATATATTTAGAATTATCCATTCTGATTATATAACTCAATTTTATGCAAATTATATAACTAAGTGGGGTATTTGTTGATTTTATTTTACTGTTTTATGCCTTTAATTCCTCATATGTAACATTTCAAATATAATTTATAGTTATATAGTTTATTTTATATTTAAATTCACTTTCATTCTCTTTTGTTTTATCACATCTATACTCATTACTGTGAATCATTACTTTAAATATAGAATGGTCTTAACTGCTTTAAGTTCTATCTTTTCAAAATGAAGCTAAGGTCATATAAACCACATCACCTAGGGAGAAAATGATTAAGTGAAATGAGAGAATGACTAATTAAAATATCACCCTGAAGTTTGTAATCATGCAAGATTTGAGTGTCAAACAATTAGGCATCTAGATAGCAAAATCACATTAATTCAGAAGCTAAGAAATGGAGTTCTAACATAATCTCTGGCAACTTCAAATTGAGTGTCTTTGGGCAAACTTTCTTTATTATCAACTTATAGCCATTGGACTATATGACATTAGATAATATTTCAAATACTAAAAAGTGATGACTCTAAAGTGGGGCTTAACTCCCTGGGTGTACGTCACCACCAACTTTGATTAGAATCCTAAAGCAAAAAGGATTCTCACCTCTGTGTTTTCCCCTTTCTCTGTTACAAAAAAAAAAAAGTATTTTTTGTAAATAGAAAGTATTGAGTTGGTTATTTGAAATCAGTCATTATTGTACATAAAAACCTAAAATTAATACCTTCAATGTGTCTCCTTGAACACACTTCAGTAAGGCAACAGTGTAGTAGTGAGTGATTATCGTGGTATATAGTTATGTACCACACATCCCCAAAAGAGGGTCATCCTGAGTATGAATTACTCAGGGAGTTCTTACATATAAAATAGTGGCCCATTAAGGCCCTGCCTCCAAGATAGCAGCACCCAATGCATGAGGCTGTGGCCTGCCTCTGCTCGGCCTTGAATTCTAGTGCTGATGGTGTTTGGGGGGCTATGGACCAGCCTGGGTTCATGGCCTCTCTGATGCAGCTGCCTTTATTGTCACCTATGAATATGTGAAATGATTTTTGCATGCTGATTCATCTTCATACCTGATACCTGTGAAGCACACATTGGCAACCTCTGCCGGAGAAGTGGTAGCAGGTATCTTCCCTTGATTGGAAGCAATTAGTCCAGGAAGTTTCATATTTATTGGTGCATATGACCAAACTCACAGCTTTCTGTTGGAACTTGGCAAAGGGAGCCTATGAAGTCCACCACCTCTCATCCCCTTCTTTTAGAAGGGGCCATGCTGTGAGTGCTGCTCCCATCTGGCTAGCAGTCCTTCACTGGCTGAATGATGAAACACAGCACTGAAATCCAGCTCTGCAGAGTTCCCATGAAGAATGTGTCTTCCATGCTACAGGCTAGAAGGAATGATATCATCAGTCTATTTGCCAGAAAGTTAAGAAACAGAGAAAATGATGTCCACATAGGTACTTTGCATGGCTTTTCTCAGAACCCCTTAATAAATAAATTTGCTGATGCTGAAAAAAATAGTGGCCCATCAATTGAAGTGATGAAATATAACTCAGAAGGGTAAGGTGCATTGATATTGACGGGATCCTACAATAATATGAGTAATCCTGAGATTGAAACATTTTGGGTAGGGGAGGGAGGAAGATTGGACATATTCCTGACTGGAAAACTAGAAACCATTGAGAAGTGATTTAGTGTGGATGTTGTAGGATTAATCTATCATCTGCTATTTGAGAGGAAAATTAATAATACATTCATTTATACAGTGGTTTGGAGTTGTGGTTAAATGTTTGGTTTATTTTACCTTAAAAATAAACTAATAACCCCATTTTTCATTTTTTTTACTTTCTTTGGTGTTTCTTTCTTTTTTTCCTTTCTTTTATTCCATGTTGTTGTATTAATGCCTCTTTTCATTTCACATTTAGAAGCTGCATTACTCTAGAAGACTTATAAACTCATTTTTCCCTTGATAACTAATCATCAAATTGGTGGTGCAATTTTTCCATTTAACTTAGTCTAATTCCTTCTACCCAACTTTAAACAAATTTTTTTCCAGGAAGACCCACCACATTATGTGAGACTTTGGGAAAAGCTGAAATTTGGCTAATTCGAACATATTGGGATTTTGAATTTCCTCGTCCATACCTACCTAATTTTGAATTTGTTGGGGGATTGCACTGCAAACCTACCAAACCTTTACCTAAGGTAAGATTATAATATTGAAGGATTTTATGTACCTTAGGATATGATACCTGATTTCCATTTAAAGGTTACAATCTTAGTAACAGGGATGTGATGCTAAAGATCTTTGGATGGCCAATTCCATTTTCATTTTCCATGTCAGAAGGGTTCTTGTGACATTTATGTGTACTTTAGGCATTATATTGGGGGAATGAAGCTGAAATTGGCATGATTGAAGCACATCTCAAAATATTACTGTTTTTATAGTATAGATAATTTATAGGAGTGACAGGAATTTGGAACTATGAAAATCACTGAGGATACTGCTGTAGTCTTCCTCACAAGCATAATAAAGTTAAAGCATTTTTCATGGTCATAGAGAGATAAACATGCCTTCATGAGACAATGCAATAAATAGGACTCCTTAATTTCCAGTTTGCATGTTTATTTGATAGTGGCTTCTACTGAAATAAGAAACATGAGGTGAAATTTACTTGAGACTGATACAGTGAGTATATAGTGTGACTACTCACTTAAAGGAGCAAACAGAATTTGTTAGAAGTTATTCCGGTAATATGAGCTCTCAATCTTAGTATACAGTAAAGGAAAGATTGGAGGTCATCGGCATACAGTTCACAAAAATGAGATACCCAATCTTGGCCTGATTCTTTACAACCTGATGACAGGCGTTTTTTCTTTTAATGAAAAAGATAATTGTACACCACTTTCTTAAGCCTTCAAAGAAAAATGTAGAGTGTTGGGGATGTTGGAAGGAAACAGCATTGAGAAACAAATGGGTAATCCATAAGTATTACACAGGCACTGTGTTGAACTATTAACAGGGAATGGGGAAGAAAACCCTCATTTACTTGTACTGTGAGAATATTAACAGAATCCCTTTAGAAAGTTGACAGGGTACATGGTGTTCCCAGGAGAATTCTTGATTTATTTTTTGGTAAAGTGTATATTTTTAAATGATATTTCATTTCAGAATCATAAATATCCCTTTTCTTACCAATCAAATTATGACTATAGTTGCAAATCAAGTTCTATTAAGACTTGGCATAATGGACCAACATCTAACTTGAGAAATCAAAAAAAAAAAGAGGTAGCAATTTTTATGGTTCTCTAGATCATCTCCCAGGCCAAACTCATTTTTACCCTATCATTCCCACTTTTACACACTCATTGCCACACACACGAAGCTACATGATTTCACAAAATCAGCTCAGATAAAATGAAAGGAGGAAATTTATCCCCTTCTAAATTCCACTTACTTATTGATAAGGAGTTTGTGCTGTATGAATACTGATCATGGCTTACGGTTGTTATGGAAGACTTATTCCAGTCACTGAATATATACATTGAAAAACAATGAATGATAAGGTGGAATCTGTTAGTTTTGAGTGTTCAGGTGTGGCAAACGGCTCTTAGGAAAGGAAGGCTTGGGAACAGACTGCTGTCCAGACACTGTGACTTGCAGGGTCTGCCATGTAGCCAGAGCAGATGCTGGAGGGACATATGCAGATTGTGCAGAAAATCCTCTCTCTGAGTACGATCTCACAGATTATGCTGAGACCATAGTAAAAAATGAGAATACTGATAGAGAAAAATCATCCAAACAGAAAGTGGATCTCCAGTCTTTGCCAGCTCAGGCCTACCTGAATCAGACAGTTGTGCCTATCTGGTTACAGGAATTTACTGTGCAGGCAAAGGAAAAACCACCAAATTCCATTAAATTTCTAGCATTGTATCTTTAAAAAAACAAGGCACAGTGTGAAGATTGCAACTGACTTATTGGGAAAGATAAGAAAAAATTAATTTCTACCGTAGATTTACATGATTAAGAGGTAGCTTTGTGTATATGTGTGTATGTGTGTGTGTGTGTGTAAAGCTTTTATTTAAGTTAATTCAGTGGCAGAGTTTAGGATTGAGTATGGATAAGAAGATAAAATTTTGGTTAGTTCTACACTTGAGAATGTTAATAGACAAAGAATTGGCAGTGTGAATTTTCATTGTAAGCTTTTTGTATTAATTGTTGTTCAAGTACAGTTGTCTCCCTTTTGCTCCCACTATTCCCCTCAGCTCCATCCAACCCTGCCTCCCTGGATCCTGCCCCCTTTGGCTTTGTCCATGTGTCCTTTATACATGTTTCTTGACAACCCTTCCCCTATTTTCCCCCATTATCCCTCTCTTCCCTCCCCTCTGCTTACTGTCAGTTTGTTCTTTATTTCAACGTCTCTGGTTATATTTTGCTTGTTTATTTCTTTTGTTGATTAGGTTCCACTTATAGGTGACATCATATGGTATCTTTCTTTCATCTCCTGGCTTATTTCACTTAGCATAAGTCTCTCCAGTACCATCTAGCTGTCACAACTGTAGTAGCTCCTTCTTTCTTTTTGCTGCATAGTATTCCATTGTGTAAATATACCACAGTTCTTGATCCACTCATTTACTGATGAACACTTAGGCTGCTTCCAGCACTTGGCTATTGTAAATTGTGCTGCTATGAACATTGGGGTGCACAGGTTCCTTTGAATTGGTGTTTCAGAATCCTTAGGGTATTATCACAAAAGTGAAATTGCTGGGTCAAAAGGCAGTTCCATTTTCAGTTTTCTGAGGAAATTCCATATTGTGTTCCACAGTGGCTGCACCAGTCTGCACTCTCTCCACCTGTATACTAGGGTTCCCTTTTCTCCACAGCCTCGCCAGCACTTGTGGTTTGTGGATTTGGTTATGATGGTCATTCTGGCCAGTGTGAAGTGGTATCTCATTGCGGCTTTAATTTGCATCTCTCTGATGGTTAGTGATGCTGAGCATCTTTTCAAATGTCTCTGGGATCTCTGTATGTCCTCCTTGGGGAAGTGTCTGTTCAGGTCCTTTGCCCACTTTTTAATTGTGTTGTTGGTCTTCCTGGAGTGGAGTCGTGTGAGTTCTTTATATATTTTAGAGACCAAACCCTTGCCAAAGGTATCATTTGGAAATATATTTTCCCATTAGGTTGACACCCTTTTCATTTTGCTGGTGTTTTTTTAGCCACAAAGAAAATTTTTATTTTGATGAGGTCCCATTTGTTTATTCTTTTCTTCATATCCCTTGCTCTAGGGGACATATCAGTGAAAATATTGCTATGTGGAATAGCTGAAATTTTCCTGCCTATGTTCTCCTCTGGGACTTTTATGGTGTTGTGACTTACATTTAAGTCTTTCATCCACCTTCAGTTTATTTTTGCGTATGGTGTAAGTTGGTGGTCAAGTTTAATTTTTTTGCATGTAGCTGTCTAGATCTCCCAACACAGTTTGTAGTAGCGAGTATTTTTACTCCACTGTATAGTTCTGCCCGCTTTGTCACATATTAATTGATTGTAGAGACTTGGATATGTTTCTGGGCTCTTGATTCTATTCCATTGATCTACGCATCTTTTTTTATGCCAGTATGAGACTGTTTTGATTACTGTGGACTTGTAATATAGTTTGATATCAGGTATTGTGATCCCTCCTACTTTGTTCTTCTTTCTCAAAACTGCTGTAGCTATTCATGGTCATTTATGGTGCCATATAAATTTTTGAAATATTTTTTATATATCTGTGAAATATGTCATTGGTATTTTAATAAGGATTGCATTGAATCTATAAGTTGCTTTAAGTAGTATGGACATTTTGATGATGTTAATTCTTCCAATTCATGAACACGGTATACGTTTCCATTTATTTGTGTATTCCTTCATTTCTTTCTTCAGTGTTGTGTAGTTTTCTGAGTACAGATCTTCCACTTCCTTGGTAAGGTTTATTCCTAGATATTTTATTTTTCTTGTTGCTATAGGAAATGGGAATTTTTGCTGATTTCTGATTCTGATCTTTCATTGTTGGTGTATGAAAATGCCTTTGATTTCTGCATATTGACTTGGAACACTGCTGTTTTGCCAAATTTGCTTCTTAGGTTGAGCAGTTTTTTGGTGGAGTGTATAGAGTTTTCTATGTAACACTATCATATCATCTGCAAGGAGTGCCAGTTTTACTTTCTCCTTTCCAATTTGGATGCCTTTTATCTCTCTTTCATGTCTGATCACTGTGGCTAGGACTCCCAATACAATGTTGACTAGAAGTGGTGAAAGCAGACATCTTTGTCTTGTGTCTGATCTCAGTGGGAAAGCTTTTAGTTTTTGCACATTGAGTATAATGTTGGTTGTAGGTTTCTCATATATAGCCTTTGTCATGGTGAGGTATGTGCCCTCTACACCCACTTTGCTGCATGGCTCTATCATAAATGGGTGCTGTACCTTATCAAATGCTTTTTCTGCAACTATTGATATGATCATGTGATTTTTGTCTTTCTTTTTGTTTATGTGGTGTATTCAATTTACTGATTTGTGGCTATTGTACTATCTTGCATCCCTGGGATGAATCCCACCTGATCATAGTGTATGATCTTTCTAATGTATTTCTGGATGCAGTTTGTCAATATTTTGTTGAGGATTTTATCATGCATATTCATCAGCGATATTGGCCTATAGTTTTCTTTCTTTGTTGTGTCTTTATCTGGTTTGGGGATTAGGATGATGCTGGCTTCATAAAAAGAGTTTGGGAGTCTTCCCTCTTCTTGGACTTTTTGGAATAGTGGACTTGTGAGAAGAATAGGGATTAGCTCTTTCTCAAGTGTTTTGTAAAATTCTCTTGTGAAACCATCCAGTCCAGGGCTTTTGTGTGCTGGGAGTGTTTTGATTACTGCTTCAATTTCATCAGCTGTTATTGGTGTTTTGAGGCTTTCTGCTTCTTCTTGATTCAGTTTCAGAAGATTATACTTTTCTAGAAACTTGTCCGTTTCCCCTAGGTTTTCAAATTTCTTGGCATATATTTGTTCATAATAATTTCTTACGATCCTTTGTATGTTGGTGGTATCAGTTGTAATCACTCCTCTTTCACTTTGATTTTATTTATTTGGGTCCTCTTACTTTTTTGCTTGATGAATCTGCTTAAAGGCTTATGGATTTTGTTTATCTTTTCAAAGAATCAGCTCCTGGATGTATTTAGTCTTTGAATTGTGCTTTTAGTCTCTGTGTAATTTAATTCTGCTCTGATCTTGATTATTTCCTTCCTTCTACTCAGAGAGGCAGCTGTAATTGGCATAATTCCCCCTCCCACCCTGGTTTTTGGTAATGTAAGGACATTCAGGATAATGACTTTTTACTGGAGTTGAAAAAGAACACATTTCACTTATTTTGATTTAACCACTATACTTATTTAATGAGTGTATTCTGTGCAATTTTTCACAGATTTTTTAATGTTGTTTTTAAAATGACCTTCATTTTAAACTGTTACTATATCAAAAGCAATGATGAGCAGTCCTCAGATCAAGAACATTCACACATGAGAATTTTATTCACACACACAGATAAACATTTTATTCAAACTCCATGTGCTTGGCAAGATGAATCAAAATAATTTCAAAATAATTTCTGTTATGTTAAATACATTGTTCCAACATTATTGAAGCTGACATTGGCTCTTTTCTGATAATTTAACAGCATTTAATTGGGGAACATGTGACTCCAAATCTGCCACAAATGATTTCACAAGGAATGCATGCTGGATGTCTAGATGATGTCATTCTCATAGAACACAACCTGACTGGTCCCAAACCCAGAGCTTCCCATGGCCAATTTGCACAACTCTAAATGGTGAGGCAGTTTAATTTACAGAAGTTAACTATGTATCAATTCTGTGGTAAGGCTCAAATTAACAATATGCAGCTAGTGTCCACTTAGGTGGGAGTTTTATGCATCAGGAAGACATAATCATTGTCTCCTAAAAGTAATTTGTGATTATAGAGTAGTTTAAGTATGTTATCTCCTTCTCTAATACATCACTATGTACCACAATTCTAACAGAATCTGCTTAGCACTATAAATGAAAGGACACCTATACATGAGAAAATTACCATCGAATTCATATGTAAAAAAATAGGCACATCAACACAGTTATGATCGATTAGATGTAAACTGTCAGATACGAAATTCAGACCTATTTGGGGGCTTTCTTTTGAGGAATATTTTTATGAGTTTGCAAACTACTCATTTTTTGATAAAATTAATCTAGTGAGTAACAGTGTCCATCAGCCATAAAAAGTGTAGTATACTCATCACCTAATCTGCTTGTATAATGGTTGACTCCATGGACATTCACTAATCAATGATTATGCATTTAAACCATGGATTTTATTTATTTATTTATTTAAACTACATTTATTGCAGTGACATTAATAAAATTATATAGATTTCAAGTATACAATTCTATGACACTTCATCTTTATATTGCATATATACCTTCTCTAAAAGGGACTAGATGGTTCTAATCTGTCTAACTATGCCTCTGACAATTATCTTGAATATTTATTTTAGAATTGCAACTAAACTTTATTTTATTCCCTGTGATGCTGTACCTCTAATACAAAGAATTATTCTCTCTACAGGAAATAGAAAAATTTGTTCAGAACTCAGGCGAAGATGGTATTGTGGTGTTTTCTCTGGGTACAGTCATCCACTATATCACAGAAGAAAAGGCCAATCTTATTGCCTCAGCCCTTTCCCAGATTCCACAGAAGGTTAGTGTGCTTTTAACCCTGCTGGGAAGCTATTTGCCAATTGGAGAGTGCGACGAAGTGTCTTTCAAAAGAAAAACTGAATTTCATTTTACAGTTAACATATCAGGTACTGTACTAAATAAAAATGTGTAAATTGTTAAATAGTGAGTGTAAACATATTTGAGCCTTGCCTGCTGAGCTTTGCTGTTACCATGGAACACCTCCTTTTAGAATCATTTGTTTTAGTGAAATAGAGATGAAAACATTAAGTGCATTGTTCATAAAATCTTAAGGCCCATTCTGACTACTCCTAAAATAGTTCTGAAGCACATTCACTCCCAGACCAGAAAAAGGGAGAATGAAATGACAAAAATAGAGATAAACCATGCACAGGAATATACTTCATATCTTTATTTGTATTAGGACTTGATTCATCATAGCCGAGCATAGTAGCAGAAGCATAGATTCATTTAGTTTTTTTTAATGATAGTGTTTTAGAATTAAAAAGCCATAGAAATTTTAATATTATAGTCTAGCAATTTGCATGTCCTAATTTATGATATTTAATTAATTTTAATGTTACCACCACTCTAGATTCTGTTATTTATATAATGCTATTTATAAAAGATCTAAGAGCTCTTTTTATTGTATATTTGGCTAAATTCTATAAAATTGTATTTAAAAATTCTATATAAAGTTGAACATGATCATTGCAAAACCACACAGGATGCTTCATTGAACTTTGGAATATAAGCAAAAACACTATCTTATTCTTACTTAAAAAAAAAGAAGTTATGGGAGAAAAAGAAGATAGAAAGAAATGCAGGATGAAAAGATAATCAGTCACTCCAAAAATAAGCAGAGAAAATCAAAAGCAATAATATCTGTAAGAAACACTAATTTGAAAATAGAGCTAGGAATGCCAGTGACATAATTTTATACAGAAGTCAGGTGGCCATAAAAATTTTAACTTCCAAATTCTGATCCATTAGGCTAATACACATTATTTTCTAATTTTTCACTTACATTCTCACTCCCAAAAGTTCTTAAGTGATAACAGACAAACTGGTGACAGATAAATGATTAGTATACAACTACCACAAATGGTTTTAAAAAGATGGTTGTAAACAATCCCACTATTTCTTTCACTGTTTACAAAGTACACCTCCATACTCCTTTCTCAACTGCAACCTTAGAGTAAATGCATGATTTATACATACCTCTACAACTTTAAAATGTCATCATCTGGTGAAATATATGCACTGTCTCCCACAGGTTTTATGGAGACACAGTGGAAAGAAACCAGCTACATTAGGAGCCAATACTCAGCTCTATGACTGGATACCCCAGAATGATCTTCTTGGTAAGACTATGGGGAAGAAAACTGTATATTGGTTGATGGACCTGTTGTTAATTCTTTAATAGCTAATACTAATGTAAAAACTAATATCAACAAATAGTTAACAATTATAAATATTTCTCATGTTACCTCTAATTTAAAAGTATATAATTGATCATTTGACCATTAATTTTATAAATTCATACTTGCTAGAATTCAAATAAGAATTTCAGGTGACACAGAGAACTAATGCTTCATTTCCTAGGATAGCAATTTTCTATGGTAGCCGTGCCCTGCAGAAAATTCTGTAAAATACTGCCTTCTTCAGTAATTTATCCTATAGATCTTCCTCTTCTGTATCTGAATTTTTATTTACATGGTATAATGACATTTTCACCCACTTCTCATTCTATCCCCAAACCAGGTCATCCCAAAACGAAAGCTTTTATCACTCATGGTGGAATAAATGGGGTCTATGAAGCCATTTATCATGGGGTCCCTATGGTGGGAATTCCCATGTTTGCTGATCAGTATGATAACATTGCTCACATGAAGGCCAAAGGAGCAGCTGTGGAAGTGAACATAAACACAATGACAAGTGCAGATTTGCTCAATGCCTTGAGAACAGTCATTAATGATCCTTCGTAAGTACTGCTGCTTTTAAAAGCAATACCACTGATTCCATTATGCACCATACAAGGAAATGTTAAAAATCATGCTCACTGACCTTTTAATAGATCTTTTTCCATAATCTTGGGTCATTCATTATCTGGGTCTTGGAAATCTCCTGGAAAGTATAGTTCATACAATGTCATATTTCCTGCTTGTAACAATAGGCTTCAATTAACAACTTTTTTATTCTGATTTTTTTCTGTCTGCATTTAACCATATTCTGTTAAGGATATGTTTGTTTTACAATCTTCCCAGTGTACGTGTTAAAATTCTATGCTAAGAACAGCATGTAACAACAATTCTGTGGCCCTTATATCAATTTTTATAACATGTATCATGTAACTAACAGAAAGAGAATTTCATCAATATCTTTCTCTTTTTGCCTTCTTTCTTATTTTCCTTCTAGTTATAAGGAGAATGTGATAAGGTTATCAAAGATTCACCACGACCAGCCAGTGAAGCCCCTGGATCGAGCAGTCTTCTGGATCGAGTTTGTCATGCGCCACAAAGGAGCCAAACACCTGCGCCCAGCCTCCCATGACCTCAACTGGTTCCAGTACCACTCTCTGGACGTGATCGCGTTCCTGCTGGCTTGTGCAGTATCTGCTACATTCTTGATCATCAAATGTTGTTTATTTTTTTGTAGAAAATTTGGTAAAACAGAAAAGAAGAATAAAAGAGAATAGATCTTTCCAACTTTGGCAAAGGTCTGAGTGAAAACTCCTATTTATTCCTGTACCCCCTTCCTGTTTTCAAATTTCCCATTCCCCTTTTTTAGCTGAAAAAAGAAAAAAGACTCGAATTCCACAAAAGTGTTAACTGGTGAGTGTGTCCCAGTCTTCTTTTTTTCAGTCCCAGTTTCTTGTTATCCTCTACCTGTTTTCCTACTTTCTGACACAGGGACGTTCATAACTCTAAAAATCCTATTCATGATATCACTATTTTAATTTTATAACTTTAAGTGATATGGCAATTGCTGGAAAGAACAAAATATGAGCTAAATTTCATGGATATAAGGAGCTTAGAATAATACAGCTCACAAGTTGCAACAGATTATAGAATCAGGATAGTAGCCTCAAGAATTAGTTTTCTATGAAACTATGATTTTATTTTTAAATAAAAATAAGCCTCTCCACTTGCCCAATGTTATTAGGATTGGGTCAAAACTGAAAATAATAATTATGGGACATTCTGCTTTGGAATGTTTAAAAAGTTTCCATAACGCTCAGCATTAGTCTGCTCAGGCACCATAACAAGATCCTGAAGAGTCAGTGGCATAAGCAATAGAAATTTATTTTTTCATAATTCAGGAGGCTACAAGTGTAAGCTCAAGATATCAGCAGGGTTGGTATGGCTTCCCTTCCTGACTAGCAGACAGCCGCCTTCACCCTCCATCCTCTCACAGCCTTTTCTCTCTATGCCCATGGTAAGACAAAGATGCCTTATGTCTCTTCCTCTTCTTACAATGATGGAAGTCTCGTGGAATTAGAGTCCGCTCTCATGACCTAACTCAATCTTAAATATATTGTTAAAGACCTATTCTCCAAACATGCTCACATTGAGAGTTAAAGCTTCAACATGTAAATTTGAGACAGGTACAGAATTCAGCCCATAACAAACTCTATCAAACCATTATGCTTGTGTTTGCCTTTAATGCACAATTATTTCTTGTGTGCCTTTTATGTACAAGGGACAATTCTGAGAATTTGCTTAGATAATAAAGATAATTAACAAAATGATTACTTTTTCAACAAGTGAAGATGTTGGTACTGTTTTAAAAGTAGATAATTTAGGAGAAATAAATTTAAAATTATAGAAAAATTGTTTCACTAATTTTAATAAGATTTTTAAAGACCAGTAAAATTGATAATCTTAAAGTTAAATGTCAATTCACTATAATTAAAAATTACTAGTATTCATAATTAAAGTAATAATTCTATATAATCAAAGAAATAATTTCCTACAGAAAAAGCCAAATTATCTGATTGTAAAATCACTACAATTTTTTCAATCTCTAAATTCTATAAATGTAAGTTTATTAATTAATTGTTATTTAAGAGGAGCAGATATTAGAAGACCTGGTATATTAAGTATTTATCAATGCATTACTCTAATGTAAGGTTAATATTCATATTTTAATCAGCTATCCATTACTTTAAAAACATATTATTATCTCATAATCTTAATGACATGTGTACTTAACGTTTTACTTTCCATATTTGATATACAGAGCTGGAAAACATAGGTTTACAGTTCTTTGTATCAAAAATTATATAATAATTAGTAAATGATAATACAAAAACAGCCCTGACTGGTGTGACTCAGTGAGTTGGGTGTCTTGTCAGGGCACATGCCTAGGTTGTGAACCAGATTCTCTACTGGTGACATGTGAGAGGCAACTGATCGATATTTATCTCACACATTGACATTTCTCTCCCTGTCTTTCTCCCTCCCTTATCCTCTCTCTAAAAAATAAATAACTAAACAAAATCTTAAATAATAGTACAAAAATAAACTCTGTTTCATGTACTCACAACTATAAACTTACTTTTATAATTTTACTGGATCCTGGAAAGCTATTTATATTTGCTTTCAGGTAAGTCAGTTCTCTGCAAATAGAATGTAACAAATGGCTGAGATCCAGTGAGAGGTTGTCTGGCATCCCTGTGGCTAAGCCTTGAATATACACTAAGGCATCCTCTGAACCCTGAGACTGGCCATCATGGCACAGAATTAATTTTTGCTGCCCCTCAATAGCTGTTGTTCATATTCCTCTCCTTTTGAATTCAGTTAAAAAATCACACTTGATTAAGCCTTGTACCTTCTATTTTTGCCAACAAATTAAGTCTGTCACAAAAGGAATAAAAAGAGCTTCTTTTGCCATGCACTAAGTGTGAAATGCCTATTAGACATTCCAACAGATCATGTGTAGAATTTAGAAAGTCACTCTAGTATAGAAATATAAAATCAGATATTCATAAAATTAAATTGGATATTCACATAAGTAGTCTACCATGGGACTGGATGAAATCATATGTTAAGAGAAATTAAGAAGGTCTGCCTATTGATTATGAAGTAAATAGTAGATATTTACTCAAGACAACCCAACTGTAAAGACATTAGGACATTAGCATGTGACTACTCCTAGAAATGTTGGCATAGCCAAAGGAATAAACAAGGGATGATAGGTGTCCAGACAAAACTCTCTATCAATCCCAGTGTGGAAAGGACAAGGAGAAATGATATTATAATTAAATCCCAGAAGAAAAGAACAACCACATCACAGACAGAGGATCATAGAAATACACAGTTACCACTAGGGAAGTGAGGCCAAAACAGAGGAGTAGGAAAGATAGTACCTGATTTCTTTCCTTCTGCTGTGATTGTCAATAGGCCTCTCCTATGGCTGAATCTCATTCAACCACACTCATAATACTCCTGGGTGTTACAAACAGCATTAGCCAGAATCCCTGGAGCAAATGGCAGGATGAAAAAGGATGAGAATGGACTACCCTCAGCAGTCATTCTTACACTTGTCCGTATGAGAAAATTCTCATCTCTAACAATGCATATCCTATCAGCCACAGTACTTTTGCATAGCCTTTACAGTCCCAGCTCCTAGATCTGCATAACAGGCTATAGTTAATAACTTAACTTTTTTCTTCCACAACATTTTATTCACCCTTTATCCTTGGCAGTTCCTCCCCTGCTCAACAAACAGCTGTGCAAACCCTTTTGCACTGTTGGTGGGAACACAGATCGCTGCAGCCACTGTGAAAAGCAGTATGGAGATACCTCAAAAAATTAAAAATGGATCTGCCTCTTGACCCAGCATACACACTTCTGGGAATATATCCAAAGAAACCCAAAACGCTCACATGAAAGAACATAAACACCCTTATGTTCATTGCAGCATTATTTACCATTGCCAAGATTACTACTCAGCTGTAAAAAAGAAAACTTTATCCTTTGAGACAGCATGGATGGACCCAGCAAACATTATGCTAAGTGAAATAAGCCAGTCAGAGAAAGACAAATACTATATGATTTCATTCATATGTAGAATCTAATGAACAAACTGAACTAACAAGCAAAATAGAGACACACTCACCAACAGTAGGATGAGTGTTATGGGGGGAGGCCAGGGGGTGAAGGGATTAAGCAGAAAAGGAAAAGACTTGTGGACATGGACAACAGGGTGGTGATTGTTGAGAGGAGGAGGGGATGAGGGGGATGGATGGTAATGGAAAATACAATAAAATATTTGATGTGTAAAAAAATGTTTGGGTTCCTTCTCAACTAATCCTCATAAAAATGGGTTTGACTTTTCTAGATAACATTGATTAATAACATTATATAAATTTCAGATGTACAACATTATAATTTGATATCTGTGTACTCTATTACATGTCCACCACCAAAAGTCTAGTTTCCATCTGTTACCATATATTTGTCCCTCTTTACCATTTTGCCCTACCCTACCCCTTACCTCTGGTAATTACTATTGTTTTTACCTATGAGTTTGTTTTTGTGTTGTTATGATTATTCATTTGTTACTTTTTGTTTTATCTTCCACATACAAATGAAACCATGAAGATTTTGTTTTTTCCATCTGACTCATTTCATTTGGCAAAATTACCTCAAAATCCATACATGCTGCTTCAAATGACAAAATTTAATCTGTATTATTCCATCATATGTACATGGGTGTGTGTGTGTACACATATATGTGTGTGCACAAACATGCACACGTGTGTATATACATGTGCATATTTATGCAGATTCATGCACATATACATATAAATATGTATGTGTGTCTATTTGTGTGTACATATATGCATGTGCATATTTATATATAATTGTGTTCATATATAAATGCATGCATATATGTTATGTGTGTATATGTGTCTGTGCCTATGCTTTGTGTGTATGTAAACCACATACACATGTGTGTGTCATGTGTGTGCATAGACCTATATGTGGATGTGTACGCATGTGTGATTATTTATGTAATGGGTACAAACTGTATACATATATATATATACACACATACAGATCTTTATCCACTCATCTATCCTTAAACATTTGTTTTTTTTCATATTTCATCTATTATAAATAATGTTGCAAAGAGCAGGGGGTACATATATCTTCCTGAATTAGTGTTTTTCAATTGTTTAGGTAATACCTAGAAGATGAATTGCTAATTCACATGGAAGCCCAGTTCTTAATTTTTAAAAGAATCTCCATACTGTTTTTCACAATGGTTGCACTGATTTACAATCCCACCAACTTGTACTAGGGTTCCCTTTCCTCCATATCCTCTCCAGCACTTGTTATTTTTGTCACTTTGGTATCAGCCATTCTAGCAAGTGTGTTGTTTGTGATTTTGATTTGCATTTCTCTAAATAGTGAAGTAGAACATCTTTCATATGTCCATTAGTTATCTGCCTGCCTTCTCTAGATAAAATTTCTGTTCAGAGCCTCTGACCATTTTAAAATCAGATTTAGGGTTTTGTTTGGTTTGGTTTTGTTTTAATTTATGAGTTGTATGTGTTCTTTATATATTTTGGGTATTAAGCCCTTATCTGAAATATCACTTGCAAATATCTGCTCCGATTCAGTTAGTTGCCTTTTGGTTTTGTTGGTGGTTTCCTTTGCTGTGCAGTTTTTCAGTTTGATGTTTTTCCATTTGTTTTTGTTTTTCTTGCTTTTGGAGTCAAATTCACTGAAAGACTTAGTGAGACTTTTTTCTAGAAGCTTAGTGCCTATGTTTTTTTCTTCTATGTATATGTCATTGTTTCAAGTCTTACATTAAAATCTTTACTCCATTTGGAGCTAATATTTGTGTACAATATCAGTTAGTGGTTTAACTTCATTCTTTTGCACATGGCTGTTCAGTTTTCCCAACATCATTTATTAAAGAGACTTTCCTTTCTCCATTGTAGATTCTTAGCTCCTTTGTCTTAAATTAGCCATCCATATATGTGTGGTTTATTTCTGAGACCTAAATTCTGTTCCAATGGTCTGTGTGTCTTTTTTTCTTGCCAATATTATACTGTTTTGATTACTAAAGTTTTGAGTATATTTTAAAAGGGGAAGTGTAATACCTTCAGTTTTCTGCCTTTTTTCTGAGAATTGCTTTGCCTTTTAGGGATATTTTGTGGTTCTACATAAATTTTAGGACTTTTTTGTTCAATTTCTGTAAACAAAAAAATTGATTTTTATAGGGATTAAAATGAATCTGTAAATTGCTTTAGGTAGTATGCCCATTTTAACAATGTTAATTTTTCCAATATATAAACATGGAATATCTTGACTATCTTTCATTTCTTTATGTCTTCTTCAATTTCTTTCAATAATGTCTTGTAGTTTTTAGTGTATAGGTCCTTCACTTCCTTTGGTAAATTTATTCCTAGGTATTTTAATCTTTTTGCTGCAACTGTAAGTGGAATTGTTTTCTTTATTTTATTCTCTCTGGTAGTTCATTGTTTGTACGTAGACACACAACAGAGTTTTATGTATTGAATTTGTATTTTACAATTTCAATGTATTTTTTTATTGTTCCTAATAGTATTCTGGTGGCGTCTTTAGAGTTTTCTATATATAAAATTATGTTATACACAAATAGTTACAGCTTTACTTCTTCCTTTCCAATTTAAATGCTTTTTAGTTCTTTTTCTTGCCTACTTTTTCTGGCTAATGCGTCCAGTATTATGTTGATCAACAGCAGAGACAGTGGGCATCTTTGTTCCTTATCCTAACGTTAGAAAAAAAGCTTTCAGTTTTTCACCATTGGGTATGATGTTAGCTATGGGTTTGTCATATACTGCCCTAATTATGTTGAGATAATTTCCTTTTATACCTATTTTGAGAGCTTTTTAATCACAAATCAATGTTGTATCTTTTCATATGCTTTTCTACATTTATTGAAATGGTCACATGATTTTTCTACTTCATTTTCCTAACATGGTATGTCATATTAATTGACTTGCTGATGTTGAATAGTTTTGCATCCCTTAAATGAGTATCACTTGATCATGGCTATAATCCTTTTAATGTATCATTGCATTCAATTTGCTATTAATAGTTTTAAAGATTTTTTGCACCTATGTTATCAGAGAATTTGCCATGTGTATGCTATCCTTGCCTGAGTTTAGTATCAGGGTAATATTGGCCTCATAAATTGAGTAAAGAAGTACTCTCTCTTTTCAATTATTTTGAAGGGTTTGAGAAGGACAGTTATTAAATCATCTTCAAATGTTTGGTAGAATTCATGATTGCTGTTTCAATTTCCATAGTAGTGATTAGCTTATTCAACTGTATTATTCATGATTCATTCTAGGAAGATTGCATGATTATAATAATTTGTCCATTTATTCTAGATTGTCACATTTGGTGGTATGTAGCCTCTCATAGTATTCTTATACTATATAGCATTCTTGTATGATCCTTTGTACTTCTGTGGTATTCATTGCAACTTCTCTTTCATTTCTGATTATACTGATTTCAGTCTTCCTTCTTTTCTTTAATTAGTAAGTCTAACTAAGGTTTGTTAATTTTGTTTCATCAGAGAATCAGCACTTTATTTCATTAATATTTTATATTACATTTTTAGTCTCTATTTTACTTCTTTCCATGCTAATATCTATCATTTTCACCCTTCTCCTGACTTTGGGCTTTATTTGTTCCTATCCTAGTTTCTTAAGGTGTAGTATCAAATTGTTTATTTAAAATGTTTTTGTTTCTTGATGTAGGCCTTTATTGCTATAATTTCCCTCTTACATCCACTCATGCTGCACCCTCAAAATTTTGGTATGTAATTTTTTCATTTTCAGTTGCCTCTATATATCTATTAATTTCTTCATTGATCCAATAATTCATTGTTCAGGAGCATGTTTAATTTTCACATATTTGTATTTTTTCCAAATTTCTTCTTGTAGTTGATTTTTAGTTTCACATTGATGTTCTGAAAATTTGTTCTATAGGAATTCAATCTTAAATTTATCAAGACCAATTTTTTGTACCAACATATGGTCTATCTTTGAGAATGTTTCATGTGTACTTCAGAAGAATGTGTATTCTGCATCTTTGCTTTGCAAAGTTATGTAAATATTTTTTTTTATTTTAATTGTACTCAAGTAGAGTTTTCTGTCTTTTACTCCTGTCCCAGTCCACCCCCCACAGTGCTCCTCACCTCCCTCCCATTTCCACCCCCCTTAGTTTTTATCCATGTGTCCTATTAATACTTGTTCCTATTATCCCTTCCCTTTTCCCCCTGAAATTCCCTCCCCTTTCCCCTCTGGATACTGTCATCCTGTTTTCTATTTCAATGTCTTTGGTTATATTTTGCTTGCTTGTTTGTTTTGTTGCTTAGGTTCCTGTTAAAGGTGAGATCATATGGTATTTGTCTTTTACTGCCTGGCTTATTTTACTCAGCATAATGCTTTCCAGTTCCATCCATGCTGTTGCAAAGGATAGGAGTCCTTCTTTCTTTCTGCTGCATAGAATTCCATTGTGTATATGTACCATAGTTTTTTATCCATTCATTTACTGATGGGCATCTAGGTTGCTTTTAATACTTGGCTATTGTAAATTGTACTGCTATGAACATTGGGGTGCATAGATTCTTTTGGAATGGTGTTTTAGGGTTCTTGGGATATAATCCTAGCAGTGGAATTGCTGGGTCAAAAGGGAAATCTATTTTTAGTTTTCTGAGAAAATTCCATAGTGTTTTCCATAGTGGTTGTACCAGTCTGCAATCCCACCAATAGTGAACTAGGGTCCCCTTTTCTCTACAACCTCTCCAACACTTGTTGTTCATTGCTTTGTTTATTATGGCCATTCTGACCAGTGCAAAGTGGTATTTCATTGTGGTTTTAATTTTCATTTCTCTTATAGCTAGCAATATCGAGCATCTTTTCATGTGTCTCTGAATCCTCTGTATGTCCTCCTTGGAGAAATGCCTGTCCAAGTCCTTCGCCCATTTTTTAATTGGGTTGCTTATCTTCTTGGAGTGGAGTCATGTACATTCTTTCTACATTTTGGAGATTAAACCCTTGTCTGAGGTATCATTGGCAAATATGTTTTCCCATATCGTTTGTTCTCTTTTTATTTTAATGCTGTTTTCTTTAGCTGTGCAGAAGCTTTTTATTTTGATGAGATCCCATTTGTTTATTCTTTCCTTTATATCCCTTGCTCTGGGGGACATATCAGTAAAAATGTTGCTGTGTGAAATATCAGAGATTTTCCTGCCAATGTTCTCCTCTAGGATTTTAATGGTGTCACGGCTTATATTTAAGTCTTTCATCCATCTTGAATTTATTTTTGTGTATGGTGTAAGTTGGTGCTCGAGTTTCATTTTTTTTGCATGTACCTGTCCAGTTCTCTCAACAACATTTGTTGAAGAGACTATTTTTACTCCATTTTATGATGTTGCCCCTTTGTCGAATATTATCTGACCATAGAGACTTGGGTTTATTTCTGGGCTCTCTATTCTGTTCCATTGGTCTATGTGTCTGTTTTTATGTCAGTACCAGGCTGTTTTGATTACAGTGGCCTTGTAATACAGTTTGGTATCAGGTATTGTGAGCCCTCCTACTTTGTTCTTCTTTCTCAAAGTTGCAGCTGGTATTTGTGGTCCTTTATGGTTCTATATAAACTTTTGAAGTGTTTGTTCTATGCCTGTGAAATATGCCATTGGTACTTTGATAGGTATTGCACTGAATCTGTATATTGCTTTGGGTAATAAGGACATTTTGATGGTGTTATTTCTTCAATCCATGAACACGGTATATGTTTCCATTTGTTTGTATTTTCCTTGATTTCATTCTTCAGTGTTGTGTAGTTTTTTGCATACAGGTCTTTATCTCCTTGGTTAGGTTTATTCCTAGGTATTTTATTTTTCTTTTTGCTATATCAAATGGGATTTTTTTCTTGATTTCTGCTCCTGCTGTTTCATTGCTGGTATACAAAAATGCCTTTGATTTCTGGATATTGACTTTGTATCCCATTGTTTTGCCAAATTCATTTATTAGGTTGAGCAGATTTGGGGTAGAGTCCATAGGATTTTTCTTGTACACTATCATATCATCTGCAAACAGTGACAGTTTTGTTTCCCCCTTTCTGATTTGGATGTCTTTTATTTCCTTTTCTTGTCTGATTGCTGTGGCTAAAACTTCCAATACTATATTGAATAGAAGTTGTGAAAGTGGACAACCTTGTCTTGTTCCTGATCTTAGCGAAAAAGATTTTAGTTTTTGTCCATTGAGTATGATGTTGGCTGTAGGTATCTCATATATGGCCTTTATTATGTTGAAGAATGCTCCCTCTATTTCCACTTTGCTGAGTGTTTTTATCATAAATGGGTGCTGTACCTTGTCAAATGTTTTTTCCGCATGTATTGATATGATCATGTGATTTTTGTCTTTGCTTTTGTTCATGTGATGTATTACATTTACTGATTTGCGAATGTTGAACCATCCTTGCATCCCTGGGATGAATCGCACTTGGTCATAGTGTATGATATTTTTAATGTATTTCTGGATGCAGTTTGCCAATATTTTGTTGAGGACTTTAGCATTTATGTTCATCAGCGATAATGGTCTGACGTTTTCTATCTTTGTTGTGTCTTTATCTGGTTTTGGGATCAGGATAATGCTGGATTCATAGAAGGAGTTTGGGAGTCTTCCATCACTTTGGATTTTTTGGAATAGTCTGTGAAAGATAAGGGTTAGCTCTTCCTTAAATGCTGTGTAGAATTCTCGTGTGAAGCCATCTGGTCCAGGGCTTTTGTGTGTCATGAGTTTTTTGATTACTGCTTTAATTTCACCTGCTGTTATTGGCCTGTTCAGGCTTTCTGCTTCTTCTTCATTGAGTTTTGGAAGATTATATTTTTCTAGAAATTTGTCCATCTCACCTAGGTTTTTATATTTCTTGGCATATAGCTCCTCATAGTAATTTCTTACAATGCTTTGTATTTCCGTGGTGTCAGTTGTAATCTCTCTTTCATTTCTGATTGTGTTTATTTGAGTCCTCTCTCTTTTTTTCTTGATGAGCCTGCTTAAAGACTTGTACATTTTGTTTATCTTTTCAAAGAACCAGCTCCTGGATTCATTGATCCTTAGTATTGTGCTTTTAGTCTCTATGTCATTTAATTCTGCTCTGATCTTGGTTATTTCCTTCCTTCTACTAGCTCTGGGCTGTCTTTGTTGTTGTTCCTCAAGCTCTTGTAGGATAGGGTTAGGTTATTTGTTTGAAATGTTTCTATCTTTTTTAGGTAGGCCTGTATTGCTATGAACTTCCCTCTCAGGACTGCCTTTGCTATGTCCCATAAGTTTTGGGTTGTCATAAGTTCATTTTCATTTGTTTCCAGAAACTTTTTGATTTCTTTCCTAATTTCATTCTTGACCCATTCATTGTTAAATAGCATGCTATTTAATCTCCGTGATTTAGAGTGTTTTGGGTTTTTTCCCTTGGGATTAGTTTCTGATTTCAGTCCCTTGTGGTCAGGGAAAATGCTTGATATGATTTCAATTTTCTTGAATTTGTTGAGACTTCTTTTGTGTCCTATCATGTGATCTATCTTTGAAAATGTTCCATGTGCATTTGAATATAATGTGTATTTAGCTTCTTTTGGATGCAGGGCTCTATATATATCAGTTAAGTCCATTTCATCTAGGGCATTGTTCAATGCCACAATATCTTTGTTGATATTTTGTTTGGAAGATCTGTCCATTTTTGACAGTGGGGTGTTAAAATCCCCTACTATAATTGTGTTCCTATCAATATCTATCATGAAGTCCTTTAAGATTTTCTTTATGTATTTTGGTGCTCCTATGTTGGGTGCATATATATTTACAATGTTTGTGTCTTCTTGGTGGAGTCCTCCCTTGACTATTATGAAGTGACCTTCTGGATCTCTCTTTATGGCTCTTTTTTTGAAGTCTATTTTGTCTGATATGAGTATTGCTACCCCGGCTTTTTTTCCCTGTCCATTTGCTTGGAAAATTTGTTTCCAGCCCTTCACTTTCAGTCTGTGTATGTCTTTTGTCCTCAGGTGGTCCCTTGTAGGCAGCATATGTGTGGGTCATGCTTTCTTATCCATTCAGCTATTCTATGTATTTTAATTGGAGCACTTAATCCATTTACGTTTAAGGTTATTACGGATAGGTACTTATTCATTGTCATTTTTGTACCTATGTTCCTCTCTGTCTCTCTCTTTTCCTTCCTTTCCTTAGAGCAGTCCTTCAGCATCTCTTGCAGTGCTGGATTGGTGGATACATATTCTTTTAGACTTCTTTTGTCTTGGAAGCTCTTTATTTGGCCTTCTATCTTGATTGAGAGCCTTGCTGGGTAAAGCAACCTAGGTTGCAGGCCTCTGGTTCTCATTACTTGGAATATTTCTTGCCATTCTCTTCTGGCTTGGAGTGTTTCCATTGAGAAGTAAGCATCTAACCTTATTGGGGCTCCCTTGTATGTTACTTCCTTCTTCTCCCTTGCTGCCTTTAAGATTCTCTCTTTGTCTTGGAATTTTACCATTTTAATTATGATGTGTCTTGAAGTGGGACTCTTTGGGTTCCTCGTGATTAAGACTCTCCGTGTTTCCTGGATTTGTGTGACTTTTCACTTGTCAAATTAGAGAAGTTTTCCATCATTACTTTTTCAAATAGATTTTCTATCCCTAGCTCTTCTTCTTCTCCTTCTGGTATCCCTATTATTCAGATATTATTACATTTCATATTGTCTTGCATTTCTCTTAATCCCTCTTCATTCTTTCTCAGCCTTTTTTCCTTTGCATGCTCATTCTGGGTGTTTTTTCCTACTTTGTCTTCTAATTCGCTGATCCGATCTTCTGCTTCATCCATCCTGCTTTTGATTGCTTCCACTGTGTTCTTCAGTTCAGCCATTGTATTCTTCATTTCCTCTTGCCCCTTGTTTATGTTTTCTATTTCCTTTTTCATGTTGGTATAGTTTGCGGTGAGCTCATTGTAGTTTTCCTGTAGTTTCTGGTAGTTTATTGTCATCTCATGGAACGTCCTGATAACCAGTTCTTTGAATTCAATATCTGATAGCTGACTTGCTTCCATTTGTTTAACATTCTTTCTGAGGCTTCCTCCTTTCCTTTCATTTGGGGATTGTTTCTTTGTCTTCTCATTATTTGTGAGACTCTTCTTGATAGCTTCCTCTTCTTAAACGGATTTGTTCTGGTTCCCAGGGTTTATGGTGTGAACTGCTGTGGTAGAATGCCTGTGAGATTCAGTGGTGCAGTCTCCTTTGGATATCCTGGTGTTCACCGCTTCCACCTATTCTTTTTTGTGCTCAGCTGGAGGGGGAAGCAAAATGGTTTAAGACAGCAGGGGAGTATTCTATGATATTTACAGTAGCAGCCAGTATAAGAGATAGGAGATATTTTGGCTATGTATAGTGTTTACTGTGATCTTCAACCCAACTGGCCACTATTAAGAAAGGATGGGAAGAAGATAAGACTCTTGTTGGGAAAGGAAGGGTTGTGAGTTGGATCTAGAAAGCAGTGAAGTTGCAGGAGGTCAGATTTTGGGGTAAGGTGGGAGTAAAGGGTAGTACATAGGTATAGCATGTGAGAGAATAGTGTTAACCCCCCCAATAATAGAGTTCAGGAGACTATGACATCAGCTAACATCCGGGGAGGGTGCTGTGAGGTATTTACAATTGTGTGTAACAGCAGTTATTTACAATAATATTAGAGCAACATTCATATGCCAGAATGTATGTGATCTGAATAACCTGATGGAACACAATTTACATGAAGGACAGTAAATTAGCAATACAATGTAGAAGAGAGAACAGGGGAAACCTGTCAAATGGTACAATATACCCCGCCAAGCAAAGAAGACTCTACAGAAAGAAGGAGAATACAAAAATACTATTAGGATAAAAGATGTAGGAATAAGGAAAAAATGAAGAAAATAATAATAATCCAAATATGCAGCAACTTGCAGTTTCCCTGCAATAGCTGAGAGAAATTTGTCTCACTGTCTCAGCTGTTGGGTTGCCCCCTGTTTGAGTCCATCTCAGGTCCTTTCACATTTCCAAGTTTTTTTCTCACTCTGGTTGGTTTCAAACTGGCCAAACTGGTTTTTCTGGTCTTGCTTGCTGCAGGAGACTGGGGAGTGATTGCTTTGGCAGTTCTCCCTTCCTGATATTTACTCAGCCTGTCTTGCAAGCACTGTCCTGAGAGTTAGTCTGACTCCTTTCCCCAATATCTTAGATGTGGGAGTCCTGGTTTTCTTCAGAGCACTTTTCCCCTGTGGTTATTGCTAGAGGCTAGGGTGCAGGGGACACACTCGGCTAGGCTGCCTCTGTCCAGTGAGTTTGGGCCCAAACCTTTCCCAGTGCTACTGGGAGGGAGGGAGTCGCAGTGCCTTCCATCTAACCCTGGGGTCTCTGCCCAACTGGGTTGGGAGTCAGCTGCGGGGCTGCCACAGCCAATTCCCCAGCCCCTCTGTTTGATAAATTCCTCCTACTCAAGCCTGGCACCCTGGGTAGCCCAATTCTCAACAGACCGGTTACTATTGGGGTCAATGCATCACTGCCTCTCTCTCAGCTCTCCCGAGCTGGTGACCACAGACTCCAAGGGTAATCATGGCCCATGCCTTGCCTCTTCATCCTTATTCCCCTCTCCTCTACCAGAACTCTGCTGGTGTTGCTCAAATCCTGGTCTGACGGGGAAGGAGGGAGCAAGTGACTTGGCTCTCTCCCAAGGACTGTGGCAGGCCCTCCACTTTCAAGAAGTCTGTTATAGACTCAGCACCAGCTCTGGGCGCTGGGCCTGGAGCTACAAATGCACTCCAGTCCCTGCACTGGTCCCTGGGACCTTACTGTCCTGAAATATCCTTCTTACCGTCTGGTTTATGGTTTTTCAGTGTCCGCTACGGTTTTTTTGACTCTTATTTTCAAATACACTGGGGTACTGTTGTCTGTCTGCTCTGTTCCTCCGTGGACTAGCCAGTTTTTCCTCCTGTGTATAGGGCGAAGTGAAATCCACTCCCTCCTACTCTGTCGCCATCTTCCATCCCATTATGTAAATATTTATTAAGCTATTTAATCTGTCAGTTAAAGCCAATGTTTCTTTGTTGACTATCTGGATGAGCTATATATTTTTGTAAGTGCTGTATAAAACTATCTAACTATTATTTTCTTGCTGTCTATTTCACCTTTCAGGACCATTAATAATTGCTTTATATAATTTGGTGCTCATGTTGGGTGCATATATATTAACAAATGTTATCCATTCTTGATGGATTGTCTCTATCATTATAAAATGTACAACTTTGTCTCTTGTCGCCTTTTTTACTCAAAGTCTATTTTGTCTAATATAATACGCATTTTCTCTGGATATTGCTTGCTTAGAGTATCATTTTCCATCATTTGCTTTGAGTCTATGTCTTGGGAGCTGAGATAAGTCTCCTGAAAGCACATAAAGTTGGGTCTTGTTTTTTAATCCATCAAACCACTCTGTCTTTTGATTGGAAAGTTTCCTCCACTTACTTTTGGGGTGATAATTGATATAGAAGGACTTACTATTTACAATTTATCTTTTGTTTTCTGATATACTCTGTGTCCTCCCTGCTTGATTAGGAGTGTGTCCAGGCTTTGTGAACCATTTCATATTCCTTCTTCTTCATCTTTGGTCACATTGCTCTTTCATATTGAGCCACCCTCACTGGTGATGGGAGAGGTTTGTTTCAGTAGCAGTGTCTACACATTGTGTATGACAAAAAGGCCTAAGAAACAGGGGGTTATTTTTGTTTTATAGCTCCAAGGATGAGTGTCAAGTGACATATCAGAGGACTGAAACACAAATTTTCTCCCATAATCCTGTATTTTCCTATTGCTTCCCTAAAATGTCAATGCAATCTCATGTCTTCTTAGGATAATCCTGAATATTGTCAAAATAAACTCATTTTTAGCATGTATCTTTTATTTATTTATTTTTCACATTTTTTTATTGTTGTTCAAGTACAGTTGTCTTCATTTTCTCCCCACCACTGCCTTCCACCCCAGCTATCCCTACTTCATACCCTTAATCTGACTCCCCTTGGTTTGATAAAAAAAAAAAAAGAAAAATGAAAAAAAAAACTCATTTTAAAAACTCATAACATCTCCCTTTTCCATCTTCCTAACTGCGGTCAAAACCTATTAAGGTTTTCCATCTTCCTAACTGCAGTCAAAACCTATTGAGGTTTTGTTTGTTCTTACCTGTTTCCTGCCACTGAGCCACTGGAAAAGCAAATAAAGTATTTATACTGGCCATGGGATGGCAAATATTACTACATCAGAGACTATAAAGTATAAGTCTCTGTGCCTCCCTTTAGATTTGCTCATTTGGAATAAGTACCACATGTTACATAAGAAGCAGTGATATAACCCCTAATGCCTTCCCTCATCTCTGATTAATGAGGTGAAGTTGTGTAACTTTGCAGCTATGGTAGTTGAGCAATTTGTTGACAAAATAGCCAATGTTTAACTTTCTTAACATGTTTTCTGCTACATTTAATGAATTTATTTCAGGTATAGCACACTCACCAACTCTTTTATCTCCTGGATGCAATAAAATATAGGATATTCTAAAAGAAAAGAAAATGGAATTTTTGGAATCCAACCATTCATAGAGTCACAATATATGATAACTCTAATTCTTTCATTCTGTCATAAAGAAATAGAAGTTCCTCTATCACATAAGAATGATCATCAAAAGATTTTATTATTTCTCTATTAAGAGAGAAGAATCAGTTGCTCAATTTTATTGCAATGAATAATATATTCTTTTGAAAGTAATCTTTATGTAGAATACAGCACTTAGAAAATAATATGAAAAATATTTCAGAAAAGAAAGTGTAATCTTTCACACCATATACACTAAGATCCTACTACAAAAATTGTTTCCATGGCTTCTCACAATACCAATTTGAAATGTTCAGTAAGGCTACTAATAATTCTATCTTGGAAACAGGTGAAGTACAGAGCTGCTTTTACAAATTATGCACGTGGAGTCTACATTGCATGGAAGACAGAAATCTAGAAGTTCTTCATGTCTTTATCCTTCTTTCATGCTCCTGGTGCAGGACAACCATAAGTAAAATGCTATATTTATGATATCATTTTTCACATTTTCTTACCTTAAGTGATGTACTGATTCCTGGGAAGTGCACAAAATATGGGCTAAATTCAATGGATGTAAGGAATTCAGAGGAGCAAAATTTACAAGTTGAAATAGAACACAAATCAGGAAAGGATCCTAGGAGATTACCTTGTTAGGACAAATAATGATTTCCCTTTATCAAGAAAAATGAGCCCTTCTACATGCCCAGAATTGCTGGAATTGATAAAAGCATGAATTGATACCACAGTGATAGGAAGGGTTTTCTATATTTTCCTTGAACTCTGCCAGATAACCCTGGAGAACATTCTACTTTTGGGACACCACTATATCTTGTATTCCCTCCACCTGCTCCTGCATTCAGACAATAACTGGAATCAGTGTTTTCCCAAAGAGAAAAAATATCAATAATATGTTAAAACTATAAAATAAAATAATATGTTTATTATTATTATTTACTATTTTATAAAATTATAAATTAATTTATTTTATGAATTAATTATTATTTTATAAATAATTATAAAATTATATGTTTATAAAAGTATAAATAAAATAATATGTTAAAATATCAATAATATGTTAAAAATATAAAAAATATTTTACTGATTTTATAAAATTTTAGTTAATACTTCCAGCCAAGATGGAGGCATAGGTAGAAACACTGTGCTTCCTTGCACAACCAAAATTAAGGACAACAAAGATTTAGAAACAAAAACACAACCAGAACAGACAGAAAATTGAACTGTACGGAAGTCTGAGAACCATTCATCCAGATCGATAAACCAGGCAAAAGTGAGCAGCAAGACAGACTGTGCAACCCAGGGCCCCAGCAATGGGAAATAAAGCCTAAAAGCACCAGTTGAAAACACTGTGGGGGCTAAGGTGCCAGGAGAGACTCCCAGCCTCACAGAAGAGTTCAATGGAGAGACCCATGGGGTCCTAGAACATACACAAGCCCACCCACCCAGGAACCAGCACCAGAAGGGCCCAATTTGCTTGGGGGAACTGGAGGAAGGGACTGAAATATGAGTGGAGCAAGCACCATTTGTTCCCTCTCAGACCCCACCCCCCTGTACAGCATTACAACCCAGCAACTGGGTTGCCCTGCCCTGGTGAACACCTAAGGCTCTGCCCCTCATACTTAACAGGTTCAACCAGACCAGACAATTATGGCTAAAACAGAAGAATAAATCAAAGCCCCAGAGCCAATACTTTTAAGTGACCAAGAGATAGCCAACTTATCAGATGCACAGTTCAAAACACTGCTGATCAGGATGCTCACAGAACTGGTTGATTTGGGTCACAAATTAGAAAAATGAAGGCTACACTAAGTGAAATGAAGGAAAATGCACAAGGAACCAATAGTGATGGGAAGAAAACTGGGACTCAAATCAATGGAGTGAACCAGAAGGAAGAAAGAAACAACCAAACAGAAAAGAATGAAGAAACAAGAATTCAAAAAAATGAGGAGAGGCTTAGGAACCTCCAGGACATCTTTAAACATTTCAACATCCAAATTATAGGGGTACCAGAAGGGGAAGAGGAAGAGGAAGAACAACAAGTGGAAAACTTATTTGAAAGAATAAAAAAGGAGAACTTCCCTAATCTGGCAAAGGAAATAGACTTCCAGGAAGTCCAGGAAGCTCAGAGAGTCCCAGAGAAGGTGGACCCAAGGAGGAACACACCAAGGCACATCATAATTACATTAGCCAAGACTAAAATGAAGGAGAGAATCCTAGAAGCAGCAAGAGATAAGGATATAGATACCTACAAAGGAGTTTCCATCAGACTGTCAGCTGACTTTTCAAAAGAGACCTTACAGGCAAGAAGGGGCTGTAAAGAACTATTCCACCTCATGAAAGGCAAGGACCTACATCCAAAATTGCTCTATCCAGCAAAGCTTTCATTTAGAATGGAAAGGCAGATAAAGCACTTCTCAGATAAGGTCAAGTTCAAGGAGTTCATCATCACCAAGCCCTTATTATATAAAATGTTAAAGGAACTTATCAAAGAAAAAGAAGAAGATCAAAAACTATGAACAGTAAAATGACAACAGATTCACAGTTATTAACAACCCACTTAAAACAAAAGCAAATTAAGTGGACACCTAAAGCAGCAGCAGAGCCACAGAAATGGAGATCACGTGGAGGGTTAGCAATGGGGGAGTGGGAGGAGGAGATGTGGGGAGAAGATACAGAGAATAAGTAGCATAGATGGTGGGGAGAAAATAGACAGGGGGAGGTCAAGAGTAGTGTGGGAAATGTAGAAGCAAAAGAACTTATGACACATGGACATAAACTAAAGGGGGAATGTGGGTGGGAGGGGGTGTGCAGGGTAGAGAGAAATGAAGGGGGGAAATGGGACAACTGTAATAGCATAATCAATAAAATATATTATTAAAAATTAGTTAACTGTACACTGAATAAAACTTGAATTTAAATATCAATTCCTTATATTTAAAATTACTAATTTATAATAATTGTTTATAATAAAAGATATAATTTACTATGAAGAAAATAAATATTTAGTCTAAAGGTAAGAAGATCATGATATTATGTCTTGTCACTATCTTCAAGAAATGTAAATTAATCAAATATTTATTTTCTATCCTTCACCACCTTCTTCTGTCACCAGGAGTCTGCCTAAATGGCCTCTCTCCTATAGGGAGCTCGTAGCCTCAAGTTTTCAGTAAGAGAGAAGGAGAGACTTTTAAATAATAGATTATTTTTTTCATACATTATCAGTGGGGCTAGCAGAAGGATTTAGATTTTTAAGATAGATAGGTAGATAACAGATGTCAATATAAAATGAGTTTTCTGTGCATCAAATTGGTTAGGGTACTGAGTGGTTCCCAAAATTGTCAGCATGTTAGAACGAGCTTGGGAGCTTTGAACAATACTAATGTGATGCCCATTTCGATTCAAACAATAGCAGAATTTCTAGTGTTTGGGCCAAAATTTAATACTTGTGAGTGCTTCCTAGGTGATTCCAATAACCAGTAGAGTGTGGGAAACACTGATTAAGGTCCAAATGAACAGAGAACATGGTTATCATTTTACTTGAGATGCATAATTTACAGATTAATTGGGGGGACGGTTTAGTCAATCAAATATCAGGCATTCTGTTGCTGTCTAAATGCAATATCAAATGCCTGTGACTTTAAAACTTACTAATAAGTTTAATCAAATTTTTGCAAAAAAAGTAAAATTTTATAAAGACTACTTACAAAGTGTGCAAAACATATTATGCAAAAACAGTGGCACCACCTTGCTTCCATGTCATTAATTGGTACAAATGAATTCAGTTACACTCTTGTTTCCATGTTCACTGAGCCTTATTTTGTTAATTTTATCTAGTCCACCCACGTCACCTATTGGCCAGTGGAGGAATGAGTTTATTTAATATTTCTTTCTAAGAAGCAGTTTTCTGTGATAAGTGGAGGTAAGGAACCTATGTTATGAATGTCTTCCTCTCTCCTTACCCCTCATAGTCCACTGTAGTTTTTTCTACATTTCAAACAATTTTATTCATGAGTGAACAATGTCTCTTTAAAATCTATTTGGGTTTTCCCCATATTTCTGCTTTCTGGAAAATACAATAGCACTACTAAGTTTCAACATTATTATTTCTTCTTTTTACTTCGTTATCTACAAATATGCTACTAATACTGTATTAGTGGTTTAATAATGTCTCTTGTTTCATACACACTGCAACTTACCAGGAAAAATGTTACATGATTTTCATATACTAAATTATAATTGTTAGTAATTCCACATGATTGATATTATCATTGTAGATTATAGATTACATTAACAAACTCAAATGTCCTTGGAACATACTAATCTGGGCTTTCAATCAGCAAGCATATCAGCATATTACTCATGAAAAAAACTACATAGAAAAAACTAAGGTCTTGTACTTGGAGGTCAAAAGCAGCTTTTCTACACTGCCTACAATTGAATTCTGCATCAATTTCAAATATAATCTTTCTAAAAATAATTTTAAGATATATTATTCAGTAATTTTCTTTAATCATTTACTTAAATCTGCAGCTACACTATTTTCCACAATCACTCAATAATTACATATTGAAATTTCACAATCTTATCACTAAGGCAAATATTTATATAATAAGTTGTTGCTATGAAAAAATAGAGTCTAAATTCCAGACTACTAATATATAAACAAAGTTTTGGACCATGTCCACATTAGCCACTAGCTGAAAAATACAAAATGACAAGTTTTGACAGGTATGTGGTTGTAAAGGAACCCTATTTACTGTGGTCAGGAATGTAAAATGATGCAGACTCTATGGAAAACTAAATGGACATTCTCCAAAATATTAAAGATGGAATTGCCATATAATCTGGCATTTCCACCTATGTGAGATAATATCCAAAAGAATTGAAAGCAGAATGTTGAAGAAATATTTGCATACTCCTATTCCTTGAAGTAGTATTTATAATAGCCAAGAAGAGAAAATAACCCAAATCTCTTAACAGATGAATAGATGAAGACAATAGGGATAAGTACATATATAAGAATGTTTTTCTGCCTTAAGAAAGAAGGAAATCATGTCATTTGCCATAACATAAAGAACCATCAGGAGATAATACTAAGTGAAATAAACATGTCAAAAAAAGTCAATAGTAAATTAGAGTATGATTCCTCAAAGTATACACCTATCATCATTCCAATATTAAGAAAATACAAGGAGAGAAAATATTATGCTCAAATAAAATTTAAATAATCTAAAAAATGAAGAACCCAAACCATCATATTTAAACATGAAAGTAATGATGTTGGAGTTTTTTTATATCTAATTAGAAATTACTTTGATTTGTGTTTAACTTTAAGCACATAAATTTCAATCTTCTAAATGAAGCTTTTAGAAAATGTTGGGTAGTTTGAGCTGTGTTGCTCAATATTACTGACCTTTAATATCAAAGCAGCTACACTCAATCTCAAACACTTCTACCAGCAGGCTATCCCAAGTTCAACCCCATTAACCATCAATTGAATGAGAGGTCAAAGTATGAAATACACCTATCATAACTCTGGATTATGAACTTCCTGTGCTTGGAAGAGCTCAGGTTTAGTTACATCGAGATCTTTTCAAAAGAAAAATTAAAGTGACTTGAGGAGCTTCCTCTGGGATGTAATCTAATAAGGTCATGAAAAATGTTAGGTAACAACTTCTACGGTTACCTAACATTACCTAACATTTATTTGTTAACCCTAACGTTAGGGTTACCATATAAATGGAAACATGCGCACATATAATGCTATACTCAGAGTGTCAGAACGTCTATACTTAAGTGTTTTAAAGTAATTATAACAATAGAAGTATTGTATAATATGTTATATCAATACCAACCTACAGGAGGAAGAACTGAAAAACCTCAATTTTTGTAATAAGTTTCACATTGCTGGTTATGTCTCATTCAGTAAAGTGGGGAGAAAATAATAGATTTATATTGTAATAATAATATTTCTCTTTGAAAAAACAGTAAAATTGTCCTGTTAAGTCTTAAACAGAATTGTTTTCAGTTTTTTTTCTACCCAACAACTACTACTGCCATCATGTACATAAAGTTTGATCTTTTTTTATTCTAACCACAAATATCTCACCAATTGCTTGAGAACAAAAATATAGCTATCCTGGCAGTTTCTCTCTCAATGCATTCTGTAACATAACTTTATGATAGATAAGCTTCCAACTTCAATCACCAACACATTTTCTTTATGATAAAGTGTCATAGAGCTTCACTGTATCTGAAATAAATTCTCACTTCAGCTTTTCTTTGCTGCAAGAAATTCTGATCTCAAAAGATTTCTGTTTTTAAATATAATTCTTAACTGTAGCACTTAAAATTTGAAATTATGCTGGAGATAGAGTTTGCTTAATACAGAATAGAATGGACTAGCATTTAATAAATTAAGAAGTAATCTATTTTAGACACTTGGTTCAAATTTTGTGGTTATTGAAATGTTGAGAGCTAGGCAAGTGATGTCAGCAATTAAGATAGTAGAAAAGGAGGTCCCTCACTTGTATCCACCCACAGCAACAATAATTTGGCAGCCATTGAAGGACAAGGTTTTTTTTTTTGTTGTTGTTTGTTTGTTTGTTTTGCAAGTTTTGGGAACCAATATGGAGCCTGTGAAACCTGGATGGAGCCCAAGACTGAGGAGGGCCATTTTTAAAAGGCAGGCCTGCACCAAGACTGACCATCCATGACAGAACCCATATGCCAGTGGATGTGACTACAGCTCTGACTGACCCTGGTCCTGCCACCAGCATCATTCACCCAGGAACCCCAGAGGAACCATACCTGTCCATGCCTTGAGTAACAACCTGCTGACCTTGGTCTCTGAAGGGGATCCAGAGCCAGCCTTATACCTTAGCTCCAACCTTCTCTGCTGTGGTCCAAGAGCACTCCTGCCAGCCCAGGAATCCAGTAGGAAATATGGGCATTTGTGATCCTGGAGGCAGGTTCAATGACCTCAGTATGGCTGCAGGCCCTAAAGCAACCCTTTGATTCTGATCCACCCCTTCCTAGTCACAGTACAGGAATTGACCTGCCTTCTAAAACATCAGGCCAAGAGACATTTATCATGTCCTTAGAGGAAGGTCTGCAGACCTAGGACTTCTCTCTGGACCTTAAGAAGAGCTATGACTTGATTCTAGCCACTCAGCTGTGCTCCAGGACTAGTGCTGCCTGCACAAGGACCCACCAGTGACCCAGTGGGAGTCCTCCCAGGTACCTGGGGAAAGATATGTCCATGAAACACCTGAAAACCAGACTGTGGAGTCAACTTTGACATGTGATAGAACTATGATGTTTAGGACAATATGATAAATGAGCAAAGACAGGCAGATTAGGCAACAGAACAAAATGCAGGACCCAGAAAAATACTTATGCATGTATAGATATTTTCTATCTGATAGAGCTGGTTAGAGACATCAGAGGGGAAAGTCTACACATTTCATTGGAACAATTGCTTACCTATGTAGAAAGGAAAAATAGCCTGGCCTCTTGCCTCACAGCATGCACAAGAATCAACCCCCAAGGTACTAAAGATAAAATGAGATGTGCAAAACTGCTGACTATCTTCAAATACATTATAGAACAACATTTTCATAATCTCAACATTGGGAAAAAAATTAAAAAACAAGAGAATCACAACACTAATCATAAAAATGACAAATTTAAGTGTGTTAAAATGCAGAACTTCCACTTATTAAAGAAACTGTGAAAAGAGTGAATAGATGAGGCATAATATGGGAGCACCAAAATTTACAATGGGTTTTATCACTCAGAAGTAGCTTCCTAATTGAAAGGTAGAATGGCTTACGGATGACTAAGTTACAACACCTGGTAGGCAAGATCCTGAAAGGATGGGGTACATGATGCTATGTCCCCATAGCCAGAACACATGGGTGTAGGAATCAAGGTGTAGAAGCATGATTACACTATTACGTGTATAGACTGTTTGCTTCCCATTTGGAAATTTATCTTAATCCTCAGTGGGAAATGCTTTCATCAGGGACATTATAATGGTTCCATGGAACAGGAAGGTGAAACTATCACCTTACCATTTAGTGTTTTGTATGTCACTGAAGTCACAGGCAAAAAAATAAATAAATAAATCTTAATCTAGCTACCTAGGTTAATCTAGGTATCTAGGTATCTAGGTTAATATAGGTATCTAGGTACTCTATATCCGAATGATGGAGTGATCATTCTGATCACCAAGAAGTTTAGTTGTTGCTACACAATGAAGCTGATAGAACTACATCTGGGACCCAGGGGATTCTCTGGAATGCCTCTTTTTCTTTCATGCCAAATGGCAAATGTTAATGGAATACTAACAGCAACAAGAAAAAGGCAGGATGACTAAAGACAGACCTTTCAGGATTGGAGACTTGGCTCATTCCACCAGGTTAAGACCCTTAAGACCCTATAGAATTAACTGGTTGAAAATAAGGGACGTGTGATGGGTTTAACAAAGGAAGCCATACGTGCCAGCTAGGACATGGCCAATTTACAGAAATGAGGACGACAGCAGCTTTGATATTTTCTTTTTGCTCATCATATGTGTATGTTATTTGTCTATATTGATCATTTTCTTCTTATTTCTCCTTCCCATTTTATTTCATACAGAAGTTCTTAGAGGTTAACTCACAATATAATCTTTGGATAACAGAATATTTATTGGGATTATGGCTAAATTTTTGGAGGGTTTTTTTGTGACTGTGATTGAAGGGTACTTTTTAAATGTTTATTTGGGGGAATTTATATCTGAGGAAAACAACTCTTTATATGCAGTTGAATGTTAAATTTAAATGAAGAGAAGCTACTGTGCAGAATAACTAGAACAAGAACAGTGTGTGCTGAATAAGTCTAATTTTAAAAAAATGATTACCTCTAATGATTATCTTGGTCACACATATCCATTTTGGAATCAGATGATCCAGCTTGTGACAAGTTCTCTAATTTTAGGCAGTATACTTATTAGTAAATAGGAAATATGGATGGCCTAGGGTTCTTATGAGGATAGAGTGAGACAATGGACATGACGAACTCAACTCAGTGAAATGTGTAGATATTCAATAAATGTTATATTTTGCAAATCATCGTTTAATTCATGTATTCATTCAATTAATATATCATGCACTTACACTGGGATAGACAGTGTGGTAAGTACCAATGCCTCTTTTCATAGAAACTAAACTCTTTCTGGGAGGGAATGACAAATATTAAACTGCCATTTCAATGGTTTTTACCTGAACTTCTTCCACTTCTCTGACTCTGTTTGTTTAAGGCATTTGGGATCATTTTTGCTTTGGGTTTTGCTTGTTTGCTTTTTTCATCTCCTCCTTGAGACAGTAAACTTTAAGAGAGAAAACCTCCTTCCTGATTTGTGTTCTTCTCCT